>JAWQFJ010000422.1:0-17500 GCA_034096865.1 Theodoxus fluviatilis
GGCGATATAAGCTGTGTATGTACCACGAAGCTGTCAGAAAGTGCGTCAGTCGAAGAAGCAACCATTAAACTAAAGGCATACAAAAAACGGTTCAGATTATGAAAGCGTTGTTGTCGCTCCACAATGTCAATCCTAAAACTCTTTGATGCCCAGATGCAATCATCTTTGTTATATGGTGCCGAAATATGGGGTCTTAAAAACCAAACATCAGTCGAAAGAGTTCATGCGTTTGCATGCAAGAGGTTTCTCGGGCTGAATTCTAAGGAACCTAACCACTTCATATAAGGCGACCTTGGTAGATTTCCACTTGTACTATCACAGTTATTAGATATTGGTTCAGATTGTCAAGAATGTCACAACTAAGGTACCTAAAGAGGCATATACTATGCTACTCACTTCCAATTATGCCTGACAATAAAAACTGGCCTTATATAGTGAATGATACCTTGTCTAAACTGGGTTTTGCATATGTATGGTTGAAAGGTGGCGTAGGTAACGAAAGTAGTTTTCTAAACCTTTTTCGTTGTCGCAAAACAAATCTGCAGGTTTTTTTCCTCTCCTTTCCTTTTTCTACACCCGGCAGTTCCTGCGCGGGGACAAGCACAGATTGCACAGGAGTGCTAAGAAAATACCTGCCTATAAAACCCATGGCAAAATAGATCTCGCTTAGGGGAGGACAGCTGTTCTATTCAAACTCTGTCGAGCTTCTGAAAGTGACACATTTCCATTAGCACACACAATTGCAATTTGCATCTGCCAAACTGTCTCCGTGGTAGGAGCATTAATCAGGAGTTCTAGAGTTCCGTATTGGACTTAAAGTGTGCATCATCTCGCTTTTCTGCCTTGAATACGCGAGATTCCGGGGGAGAACGTTTGCTCTCTCTCTTTCTCTCTCTCTCTCTCTCTCTCTCTCTCTCTCTCTCTCTCTCTCTCTTTCTCTCGCTCTCTCTCTCTCTCTCTCTCTCTCTCTCTCGCTCTCTCTCTCTCTCTCTTTCTCTCTCTCTCTCTCTCTCGCTCGCTCTCTCTCTCTTCTCTCTCTCTCTCTCTGTCTCTCTCTGTCTCTCTCTCTCTCTCTCTCTCTCTCTCTCTCTCTCTCTCTCTCTCTCTCGCTCTCTCTCGCCCTCTCTCTCTCTCGCTCTCTCAATCCATCCGTCCACCCCTCCATCCGTCCGTCCATCCATCCATCCATCTATCCATCCATCCATCCATCCATCCGTCTATTCGTCTATCCGTCCGTCCGTCCGTCCGTTCGTCCGTCCTTCCGTCTGTCTGTCTGTCTGTCTGTCTGTCTGTCTGTCTGTCTGTCTGTCTGTCTGTCTGTCTGTCTGTCTGTCTGTCTGTCTGTCTGTCTGTCTGTCTGTCTGTCTGTCTGTCTGTCTGTCTGTCTGTCTATTCGTTCATTCAGTCGTTTATTTATCATTTTTGTCAAGTGACGAAAAAAGGACACATTCATGGTTATCATGAGACAATCTCTCTCTCTCTCTCTCTCTCTCTCTCTCTCTCTCTCTCTCTCTCTCTCTCTCTCTCTCTCTCTCTGAACCACAGAACTCTCGAGAACAGTTTACAACCCAAAGCTGTTTCAGGGGAAGACAAGACAGAAGAAGCGGCATTTTTTTTCAGTGCTAACACTGCTCAATAGAAGCTTCAAACTAGATCATCATCACATGGCTTCTATGTATCTATCTATGTAGATTGTGGTTTTTTTCTCTTCTTTTTAACTTAAAATATCAAATAATAGAAGAAGTGCTAGCGTGTCTTGTCGTGACAAGGATAAGTCTAAAAGTCGTAGACAAAGTCGATACAAGCCCCAGAATATGTGTGTCCTGTCCTGTGCGAAGCTTTGATCTGGGAGAGTAAATACCGACTGACTCTGCTTGACTCTGATTAGCGTGTCACACAAAAGCAAAGTGATATAGTCCTGATGTGGGTCGCGTTCTTAAGTATTGCCACCGTTATCTGATGCACACCGTATCCTGGCGCTGTATCGTTTGATCGAGAAACTCTTCAGTTCATCTCTGCTTCTCAAGAATTTTTTTAGTTTTCATTATTGCCATACACACAAACGTCAAGTTGGACATGTGAAAAAACCTCGACATGTCCTCTATTCAGAAGGAAAAGAACAAACAATATTTGAGTACCCTGATCTGAGTTCATCACATGGTGTTCGATTTTCTTTCACTCGCATTATGGCCGAGATGAAGACAAGGATGATAAAGAAGGGTGACAGAATGTTTTATCGTTGGACCGACATTGGACTGATGTAAATTTTCAGGATACGCTTTGGGTTTCGACTTAGTACTCTGAAAAAGAGGTCACTTCATGCAGCTCCCTACTTTTCCACGTCCCAGTGAAGCATGAGGTTGAAAAGTAGAGAGACCACAATCTATGGTGATCCATATGGTGTTAGACACAGTACCACATTCAGGAATCTCATGGTGGACAATTATTTTGCCAAACAAGTTTAATGTTCTTCTTCATGACAACATATTTCTCTCACACAGAAAATGCTCACCTCTCCAGATGATGGGCAAATACAAGAACAGATAAGAATCTATTTTAAATGTAATGGCCCTCAACTCCAATTTCCTTCCCAAATCCCTTTCACATGTGCAGGGCCATTTTCCGGGATACCTTTGTCGTTGTCGCAAAACACATTTGCAGGTTTTTTTCCTCTCCTTTTCTTTTTCTACACCCGGCAGTTCCTGCGCGGGGACAAGCACAGATTGCACAGGAGTGCTAAGAAAATACCTGCCTATAAGACCCATGGCAAAATAGATCTCGCTTAGGGGAGGACAGCCGTTCTATTCACACAAAAGTCTGTCGATCATCTGAAAGTGACACAATTCCATCAGCACACACACTTGGAATTTGCTTCTGCCAAACCGTCTCCGTGGTAGGAGCATTAATTAGGAGTTATAGAGTTCCGTATTTGACTTAAAGTGTGCATCGTCTCGCTTTGCTGCCTTGAATACGCGAGATTCCGGGGGAGAACGTTTGCTCTCTCTCTCTCTCTCTCTCTCTCTCTCTCTCTCTCTCTCTCTCTCTCTCTCTCTCTCTCTCTCTCTCATAAACTGAGTCGTGAAAGTGGGGAACGTACTCTGAGGGAGGCAGCCACTGTCCTTTCCAAGCAAGGTCTCATTCATCCACATCTTGACGGTTTTTGTCATTCTTTTGTCATTCATCCGTCCATCCATATATCCATCCATATATCCATCCATCATCTTTCCATCCGTCCACCCATCCATCCATCCATCCATCCGTCCGTCCGTCCGTTCGTCCATCCATCTATACAGTATATCCATCCATCATTCCATCCATCCATATATCTACCCACACACCCATCCAACATCCATCCATCCATCCATTCATCCGTCCGTCCATCCGTCCGTCCGTCCGTCCGTCCGTCCAACCATCCATCCATCCATCCATATCCATTTATATGTCCATAATTTATCCATTCATTGTTCACTTGGTGGCTATATCCATCCATCCATCTGTCCATCCGTCCATCCATCCATCCGTCCGTCCGTCCGTCCGTCCATCCATCTATATATCTATCCATCATTCCTTCCATCCATATATCTACCCACACACCCATCCAACATCCATCCATCCATCCATCCATCCATCCATCCATCCATCAATCCATTCATCCGTCCGACCATCCGTCCGTCCGTCCGTCCGTCCGTTCATCCATCCATCCATCCATTCATATCCATCCATCCATCCATATCCATTTATATGTCCATAATTTATCCATTCATTGTTCACTTGGTGGCCCGTTTGTTCGATTGTTTATCATCTGGTTATATATTCCTTCATTGTTTATTTGTTTATTTATTTATCTATTCATATGCCTGTCTCTTTGTCCGTTTGTCCGTCCGTCTATCCTTCCGTCTCTCCCACCTCCGTCCGTCCGTCCGTCCCGCCGGCTGGCTGGCCGTCTGGCTGGCTAGCTGGCTGGCAGATTGGCTGTCACTCTGTCTTTCTCTATGACTATCTGTGTGTCTGTCTCTCTGTCGAAGTATCTATGTATTTGTTTGCTGTGATTATTTATCATTTCGGTCAACAGTGGTGAGAAACACGATTCTCTCTCTCTCTCTCTCTCTCTCTCTCTCTCTCTCTCTCTCTCTCTCTCTCTCTCTCTCTATTCCATGAAGTCTTTTAAAGCATCTATTCAGATGATCTCACTGTTGTCGCCTGTACTTATGACACGTATTTGCTTGAACTTGAAGACTCACTGAGCTGACAGTTGTCAAAGGCATCTACTAAAATCTTTGTCATTGTTGATCATATTCTTCATATACCTTACCAACTGTTGTACATAGATTAGCTACTGTGTTTCTTTTTCTTATCTATCCATGTTTTCATTTCTTTATGAGGAAGGACAATTTGTAAGATAGGCAGAAATGCTTAAATTTCATCCTTGGAAAATAAAGATTCAATCAATCAATCAATCTCTCTCGCTCTCTCTCTCTCTCTCTCTCTCTCTCTCTCTCTCTCTCTCTCTCTCTCTCTCTCTCTCTCTCTCTCCCTCTCTCTCCCTCCCCCCCCCCCCCCCCCCCCCCCCCCCGGAGAGAAAGCGAGCAGTGAGAATTGTGGTCAAGGGGGAGGTAACCTCGGGCGGACCAGAAATTAGGCAAAAATTGTTGTGAGCTGCGGCGCTAAAAGAAAGCGGTTTTCTTATTTCTGCACTTTCCTTTCAATTGCCTTTTTTTCAGGTTCACAAGGAGTGTATCAGAAAGTTTCAATCAAATAATTAGCATGACACTGCCATTGAAACCGTAGCAGACGATTGCTATTTGACTAAGCAGACGTCGCGCCCTTAGAGTTAGACGTCTTAACGAATTCATGCTAAAAATTAGTACGTTTTGTGCAGAATACATTTAAATTTTGTTTTGTAAAAATTGCTCGCAGTTTACGAAATATTTTGTAAATCTCTCAAGCTTTTGCCGTCTCTTCCGGAGTTACTTTGTGCAGGGGGTTACCATTTGGGGTTACTTTAGGCCGCTACACGCACAATCTAAGTGTATTCTGAAGTATGATGTGAAGCTGTGAGAGGATTCGAGTGTCCCGACACCATAGCTGTCAGACGCGCACAATCTAAGTGTATTCTGAAGTATGATGTCAAGCTTAAGGCAAATTTAGAGTCGCTGGCAGTGGTGGCTGGGTCTCTCTTAGATGTCGTGGCTTGTTTTCACTTTAATTTTCCTACTTTCTATGTACCTTATCAAATGTTTTTAATCAGCTTTTTGTATGCCAGACAGATCTCAATATCTCCCCCCCCCCCCCCCCCCCCCCCCATTTCTGATCTCGGTTTTGCATGGGATTATTCAGAACTGTGACTTTCAAAGCATCCACACAGCAGATTTTCATATAGAAATCAGGACATTTTTGTGTGGCAAGAGACCCCAAGGTCACCGTGTGGGGTACCACCATAGCTGAAAAAGGGAAGGAATGATTCACCTGATTATCAATGCCTTTTTGGCACTGCTGTGGACCGGGTATCCACCCATGTTTGCTTTTCGCCCTCCCTTGTCAGCCTGCTACTTTTGACATATGCTGCAAGTGATGGAGGTGAAAAGTACCTTCCAAATATTCAGCATGAACATTTTCATTAAATGATGACATGGATTTGTTCTTTGTTCAATTGCGAGTGCTTTGGGAATAGGTTTTTCTTTACTGTGTGTGATAGTTAAAAGGGCATGTGCAACAGAAAAAGTTTGGTGTCTCATCCTTGAAATGTAACCTTTAAAAAGTAGTGCTGTGAGACCAAACTGTCCCAATTGTGATGCAAGGATAAGGGTTAATGCTCATTTATTAACCTTCTGAGTACCATGATAACCCCAAAAAGAGCACACTCCCAGTGCACAGGCATTGACGGCAGACTGGCTATGAATGATGTGTGCTGTGCTCTCTTTGGTCGATAGAAATATAGGTTTTAACCAATAGAGAGTGAATTAGTGAAAGTTTAACACACATAGCTGCAGCCCAATGGCCAAAAATTCAGACTGTCTCAGTTCACCATCTCTGTCTGAATGTTTGGACTGTGGCACTCAGAGAGTTAAAAAGCATTTCCCCATTTGCTTGTTGACTTTGTCTAATCATTTAACAAGGTTTGTATGCTTTAATTTTGCCTTGAATTTTGAGTCACTACTGAAGTCAATTTTGGCTAACCAGCCATTGTGTTATACAGGAGGACACATGACTGTGGGCACTGTAAAAAAAAAGAAGAAGAAAAGTTTCACTTTAATCTTCCTTGTCTATGTTTGTCTCATTCTCTGGTGACCTGATTCAGTCACTCTTGGTGTGTGTGTGTGTGTGTGTGTGTGTGTGTGTGTGTGTGTGTGTGTATAAGTGTGTGTGTGTGTGTTTGTGTGTGTGTGACTGCATCATTCTCTTGTGTCTTTGCATCTGTTCATCCATATGTCCCCATTTATCCTTCATCTCGGTAACCCTACTTGACTTAATTCATGACAAACAGTTGACTATAGTGATGCTGCAACCATGACGCAATCTTCAACCATGGTGTATGACAAAGATGAGGTGAAACTTGTACAGAGTCAGATCATGCATAACTACAGTAGAGGCAGCAGTATCACTGATAGTAAATGACAATCAAGTATATTTTACTTGCATGTTAAGCTCAACATTTGTGTTGACATAATAAACAGTAGGCAGGCAGAGATGCAAAAGTGATCCTTGCCAATTACAAGAGTAGGGGAAAGGTTTAAATGGCAGCACATTTTAGGGCAATAGGTTTACAATTTGTTAAGAGATGCATAAGCATAGCATGTCAGAAATCTGTTTCCCTGATTTGCTGTATATGAATATAGAGATGATAGTGTATGTTCAGCCATGAAAATTGCAGCTTTCTGTGACAGATGTTGTTTACTGGGGTATTTTCAGACCATGTCACATGTGGGAGGAGGATGTAAAAATGGGAGAAGGTAATAGTGGGATATCAATTAGTTGGCAGACTGACATCAGATGTACCTGGCAGACAAATAGGCAGAAGGATTTGCAGAGCTCATTATGTGGTCATAGATCAATATAGGGACTTAGCATTTGGGCATGTGCACGTATGCATGTGCACTCACACACACACACACACACACACACACACAAACATGCTCACTCATGCATACACATGCACTTGCATGCATGTGTGTGTGTGTGTTGTGTTTATGATCATATGTGTGTGTGTGTGTGTGTGTGTGTGTGTGTGAGTGCACATGCATACATGTGCAACTGTGTGTTGTGTCCATGTATGCAATCAAACACGCATGCATCCATGTGTGTGTGTGTGTTTGTGTGTGTGTGTGTGTGTGTGTGTGTGTGTGTGTGTGAGAGAGAGAGAGAGCAGCATCAAGGAATATGGATGTGGGGTGTTAGAAGAGTGGAGAGAGGAAATAATGAAGTGATAGGGGTGGGGAAGGAGTTGGAGATGATGGATTGCAGGACAAGAAAGAGAGTAGGGAGAAGCAGGAACACTTGCTGCAGCTGCTGTGGCTGCTGGTGTGGGTGGAAGGGTGGGAGATGCTGTGATGCCTATGAGTGCATCATGCTGCTACTGTTGTGATGGAGAGGGAGGATGAAATAACACTCTTGGTTTCTCTGTCCCTGTGCACCACTGTGTGGGTGTGATTGATAACATTGAAGTGAGGACATTCTAAACTTTGCAGCCCTGACCTAATGCAGTTTCTTTGAATTAACAAGCATGAAAATACACATACACATGCATACAGACACACATGCACACACACACACACACACACACACACACACACACACACACACAATGTGATCACACACATGAGCATGCATGAACATACACACATTCACATGCTCACCTATGCATGCATGCACACTCACACACACATACAGGGAGAGAGAGAGAGAGAGAGAGAGAGAGAGAGAGAGAGAGAGAGAGAGAGAGAGAGAGAGAGAGTGTGAGAGAGAGTGTGAGAGAGAGTGAGAGAGAGAGAGTGTGAGAGAGAGTGTGAGAGAGAGAGTGTGAGAGAGAGAGAGAGTGGGGCGGAGATCACATTGTAAACAACTCGATGCACGATCGATCGACTTCGACAACCGTCCAGAGAGAGAGAGAGAGAGAGGGGGGGGGGGGGAGAGGGAGAGGGAGAGAGAGAGAGAGAGAGAGAGAGAGAGAGAGAGAGAGAGAGAGAGAGAGGAGAGGGGGAGAGGGGGGAGAGGAGAGGAGAGAGAGAGAGAGAGAGAGAGAGAGAGAGAGAGAGAGAGAGAGAGAGAGAGAGAGAGAGAGAGAGAGAACAATGTAAATAACTCGGGACACTCGAATCCTCTCAGAGCTTCACATCATACTTCAGATCACACTTACACAAAGTAGAGTACATCAATAGTTAATGAATATTGCTACATTATTTATATTGAGTTGTGCGTCAAAATCGAATCAAGTCAAAAGTTCAGCTACAGAGTTGTACTATACTACAGCTTCTCGTGTAACTGTGTAGTTCGGACAGAAAACTGTTTGCATATGCTTTACCTACTCTCAGGATATGTTCCTGAGCTAAGTGTTCGCCCAGTCAAAGATATGCCCGGTTAAGAACTTTCTTAATGAGTGATATCAGGCGCATCGACCTGTACATGCAGACAATGGGGATGAACGAACAAACGAATGCATTAATAAATTTATACATAATCATAATGACCGACGGAACCAATGAATGAATGAACGAACGAATGGAGCTTTACTGCTTATTAGCCTATGAGGGCTAGTTAAGACCAATAACAAGAACATAACTGGAGCAAATGAGACTAAGAGCGAGTCAAGCCGTGATGTCCATAGTTTAACTTTTATCACGTTTCGCGTAAGGAGACATTTAGTTACATCTGCTTGCAAGGTCGAACCTAGCTTCGTCACTTCATGCCTGCATACTGCGACAATAAACAAGCAACAGACGTATCTGCTTAAAAACCAAAAATGACCACCTCTTGGTACTCTCTCACTGCGTTCTGAAGCCAATTTGTACTGACCAGAGACCGAAATTTGTCGGCATAGATCAGATGCCTGCCAATTTATTGAATTAGCCATTTTGAATTCAAGTGCAGAAATAATGATGGATCCCTTGGTATAATCAGAGCTGTCACCCTTGTAGTTTCGTATATAATGAAATCCATTATTTACGTAAACCATGAAACCCATTATTTACGTAAATAATGGATTTCATGGTTTACGTAAATAATGGATTTTATGGTTTACGTAAATAATGCATTATTTACGTAAATAATAAATTTCATGGTTTACGTAAATAATGGATTTTATGGTTTACGTAAATAATGCATTATTTACGTAAATAATGGATTTCATGGTTTACGTAAATAATGGATTTTATGGTTTACGTAAATAATGGATTATTTACGTAAATAATGCATTGTTTAGGAGATGTGCTAAATAATGGATTATTTACGTAAATAATGGATTATTTACGTAAATAATGCATTGTTTAGGAGATGTGCTAAATAATGGATTATTTACGTAAATAATGGATTATTTACGTAAATAATGGATTATTTACGTAAATAATCCATTGTTTAGGAAATCTGCTAAATAATGCTAGAAAAATGCAAAAATAATTATTTTACAAAGGGAATGCCATAGATTTCTTCATTGTGAAAAAGCACACGTGTGTGTGTGTGTGTGTGTGTGTGTGTGTATGTGTGTGTGTGCGCGCGCGTGTGTGTGTGTGTGTGCGTGTGTGTGTGTTTGTGCGTGCGTGTGTGTGCGTGCGTGCGTGTGTGCGTGTGTACGCTTGTGTGTGTGCGTGTGTGTGTGTGTGTGCGCTCGTGTGTGTGCGGGTGCGTGCGTGAGTGCGTGCGTGTGTGTGTGTGTGTGCGCGCGCGCGCGCGCGTGTGTGCGTGTGTGTGTGAGTGAGAGAGAGAGAACGAACGAACGAACGAACTTAGTTTATTGTTAGGCCTCCGGCCCATCACAATTAGAATATACATAGTATGCCTCATCGGCTATTGCAATACAGACTGCCTCCTTCCTTCTTTTAAATGCATAATATAGATACATTGATACCTGTCGTATAGAATTCACGTCCTGTGTTGTCAAGAGCGCCTGAACACTGATGTCACCACCGTGGAACAAATTAGCAAAGTATTTCTGTCTCAAAACCTGGTACAATGGACATTCGAGTAAGAATCTCAGATTCATAACAGGCTGGACAAAGGAATAAGTTGCTATTACCTTCATTTATATACCTGTATTTATGATTAAACAGATCGCTGAAGCCAGTGCGGAAACGAACATACACGTCACGAAATGCTTTTTTGTCTAGTGCAAATAAATAGTCTTCTCTGCCCCAGAGAGTCTTAAAGGATTTATAGAAATCGTATCTGCAACTTTTCATGAGAGATTCAACCCATATACCACTGTATTCACCTAAAAGGCGTGTTTTAAATTCAGAGAGAGAGAGAGAGAGAGAGAGAGAGAGAGAGAGAGAGAGAGAGAGAGAGAGAGAGAGAGAGAGAGAGAGAGAGAGAGAGAGAGAGAGAGAGAGAGAGAGAATATGCAAGAACACCTACACGTTTTTGACATTGTTCAGTGCTACAAAGTATACATGCACTGTACAGAAAGTGGCGATGAAGACAATTCTTTGCCTTTTTTTTATTTTGTGTACGGATTGCCGACTCACCCGCTTGGTGTGGTGCAAGGGCGATAACTCCTCACCGCTTAAAGCATTGAGCACTCCGAGATCACAGGACACAAAATGTCGAACTCTTTTAACGTTACAAAGGGAAATCGACATGAGAAAGCACAGATTGAAAGAAAGGAATGACTTCCCCAGGCGGGCTACACTAATGGATTTGTCCCAGGAGAGGGGTACGGTAATGACAGCGAAGATGTGTAGCGACCAATATAATTTCCTGGCCAAAATAATTTCCGGAAGTCATCGCAGAGTTATCTGCTAGGCTCTCTCTTTATGCGATTTACCGCTCCTGCACCTGTTCTTCGCATGAAATATATCCCGACAAACGACGCATTAGTTGCTTTACGAATTTTTGTGTTTTTGGTGCATTTGTGTCGTTTAACACATTCAAAAAAGCGTTCAAAAAAGTTTTTTCCCGTGCAAAGCCTATCTGCGTTTTGTGACAAACGTCTTGCTCGGCGGTACTGTACTCCATAGACGTTATTCACGCAGCGGCCATTTTGAAATCGAAAACGAGACGGACTTGGCAAAAATAACGGCGTCTTCTATGGCCAGCACCAGTACCAGTACATGGAGTGGAAATCTCCTTCATGTACCTCCATTCTCGCATGGAAATGCGGAAATATGGGCAAGTGATGTTGGTACCCACATTTAAAAAGACAGTCAGAGGCTGTGGAGCGAGTCCAGCGCAGGGCTACCAAGTTGTTGAGTGAATGTCGGGAGATGTCTTACAGCGAGCGCGTAGAGTATTTGAATCTGCACTCACTAAAAGGAAGAAGGATTCGTGGTGACCTAATAGAGACTTATTAATCATACAATAATCTCGTAGACGTGGAGTGGAGCAACTTCTTTAAGTCACCAAGTTGTACCAGTACGAGAAATGCAGACGGAAAAGTGTTTGTTCAACGTAGTAATACTAACTTAAGAAAGTATTGTTTCAGTAATCGTGTTGCTAACCTGTGGAATAACCTTCCGTTTCAGCTCAAGACTGCACCGACTACTAAAGTTTTCAAAAACCAACTGGACAAGGATCCTACATTCATATCGTTATCTAGAAGCTATGATGAGCGACACTGTCGCAATAGGAAAATTGCGCTAAGACCTTGTGTTATATAACGCAACACATTACGATGGGGCGTTCAAAAGGCTTCACGGCCTACATCTAGCCTCTCAACTACTACTACTACTACTACTACTACTTACTACTACTACTACTACTACTACTACTACTACTACTACTACTACTACTACTACTACATACCCAGTAGAAAGAAAGGGAAAGGATACGAAAAGTTCATCGAAGGATTTGTGCATGACATCGAAGGTAAAACAGGTTACCCTTCTCTCTTCTCTTGTAGATCTAGATCTGATCTGTAGTGTTGATCACTATGACCGGTGTTTCTTGAAATAAGGTCAGTAAGCCTATATGTTAATTTATTACGCTAATATAACCATGGGCTGTCTTTGCAGATAGTTTGTTATATCTGATCATATACTTAATTTTGAGTAAAAACTGCGAGATAAGCGACTACTGCCAGCTGGGCTTGCATCGTCTGCCATGCCGACATCAACATGTCCGGTGTGATCAAGACTCTATACATGGTTCTCTACAATTGGCTGATTTATATTTTTGGACCATCACAATAGGTTTCTCATGAGTAGAGGTTGTTACTATGTTAGATCGTGCGAAGTGATCAAATGCTCTTGCTTCCTGGTGTAAACATTGCAGTTTCCCAGCTATAAACAAGAAAAACAACATCACTTGCTCATATTTCAACATTTCCATGCGAGAATAGAGGCACATGAGGGAGATTTCCACTCCATGTACTGGTACTGGTGCTGGCCATAGAAGACGCCAGTATTTTTGCCAAGTTCGTCTCGTTTTGAAAACCGGAAGTATCTCGCGTGAATAATTTCCATGCACCTTAACGGCCCGCGTGATTCGGGTGCAATCTTAAGCTAAACGACCGAATGTTTCCGACTTCGACCATTTCAGCAGCGCCAATAAACGTCGTTTAGCTTAAGATTACACCCGAATCACGTGGACAGTTAATTATATAATTTCCGGAAGTCATCGCAGAGTTATCTGCAAGGGACGTGCTGAAAATTCAACTCTAAAAAGAGACGGCACCCGCCACTCCGCCTGATTGACTTCGCACCTTAACGGTTAAGGTGCATGGAGTACAGTACCGCCGAGCAAGACGTTTGTCACAAAACGCAGATATATTAACGCGGCCGGATCTTAGCATAACTCCCCGGGCGTGCGAAGTCAGTCAGGCGGAGTGGCGGTGGCCGTCTCTTTTTAGAGTTGAATTCTCAGCACGTCCCTTGCAGATAACTCTGCGATGACTTCCGGAAATTATTTTGGCCGCTACAAGCCGGCGCAGGAATGTAGCGTGGAAAATAGTGACCCGTGGAAAACAGTTACCGGAAGTCATCGCAGATCTATCTGCGAGGGACGTGCTGAAAATTCCACTCTAAAAAGAGACGGCACCCGCCACTCCACCTGACTGACTTGGCACACCCGGGGAGTTATGCTAAGATCCGGCCGCGTTAATATATCTGCGTTTTGTGACAAACGTCTTGCTCGGCGGTACTGTACTCCATGCACCTTAACGGTGCGCGTGATTCGGGTGTAATCTTAAGCTAAACGACGTTTATTGGCGCTGCTGAAATGGTCGAAGTCGGAAACATTCGGAACGTCGTTTAGCTTAAGATTACACCCGAATCACGCGGACCGTTAAGGTGCATGGACTACAGTACCGCCGAGCAAGATGTTTGTCACAAAACGCAGATATATTAACGCGGCCGGATCTTAGCATAACTTCCCGGGCGTGCCAAGTCAGTCAACGGTCGCGTTTTATAAAACCAGACTACAAATAGACTACAGGGAGGTGACTCCCATATTATTTCCGGCAGGGGAGACGGCTTTTCACGGGAAAAAACTTTTTTGAACGCTACATTATTTGTTAAACGACACAAATGCACCAAAAACACAAAAACTCGTAAAGCAACTAATGCGTCGTTTGTCGGGATATATTACATGCGAAGAACAGGTGCAGGAGCGGTAAATCGCATAAAGAGCCGAGCAGATAACTCTGCGATGACTTCCGGTAACTGTTTTCCACGCTATTTTCCACGCTACAAGACGTGTAGCGTGGAAAATAGTAACCCGTGGAAAACAGTAACCGGAAGTCATCGCAGAGTTATCTGCGAGGGACGTGCTTTATGCAATTTACCGCTCCTGCACCCGTTCTTCGCATGGAATATATTCCGACAAAAGACGCATTAGTTGCTTTACGAGGTTTTGGTGCATTTGTGTAGTTTAACACATGATGTAGCGTTCAAAAAAGTTTTTCCCCGTGTAAAGCCGTGTAGCGTGGAAAATAGTAACCCGTGGAAAACAGTGACGGAAGTCATCGCAGAGTTATCTGCGAGGGACGTGCTTTATGCAATTTACCGCTCCTGCACCTGTTCTTCGCATGGAATATATTCCGACAAACGACGCATTAGTTGCTTTACGAGGTTTTGGTGCATTTGTGTAGTTTAACACATGATGTAGCGTTCAAAAAAGTTTTTCCCCGTGTAAAGCCGTCTCCCCTGCCGGAAATAATATGGGAGTCACCTCCCTGTAGTCTGTTTGTAGTCTGGTTTTATAAAACGCGACCGTTGACTGACTTGGCACGCCCGGGGAGTTATGCTAAGATCCGGCCGCGTAAATATATCTGCGTTTTGTGACAAACGTCTTGCTCGGCGGTACTGTACTCCATGCACCTTAACGGTGCGCGTGATTCGGGTGTAATCTTAAGCTAAACGACGTTCCGAATGTTTCCGACTTCGACCATTTCAGCAGCGCCAATAAACGTCGTTTAGCTTAAGATTACACCCGAATCACGCGCACCGTTAAGGTGCATGGAGTACAGTACCGCCGAGAAAGACGTTTGTCACAAAACGCAGATATATTTACGCGGCCGGATCTTAGCATAACTCCCCGGGCGTGCCAAGTCAGTCAGGCGGAGTGGCGGGTGCCGTCTCTTTTTAGAGTGGAATTTTCAGAAAATCCCTCGCAGATAACTCTGCGATGACTTCCGTCACTGTTTTCCACGGGTTACTATTTTCCACGCTACAAGCCGTCTCCCCTGCCGGAAATAATATGGGAGTCACCTCCCTGTAGTCTGTTTGTAGTCTGGTTTTATAAAACGCGACCGTTGACTGACTTGGCACGGCCGGGGAGTTATGCTAAGATCCGGCCGCGTAAATATATCTGCGTTTTGTGACAAACGTCTTGCTCGGCGGTACTGTACTCCATGCACCTTAACGGTGCGCGTGATTCGGGTGTAATCTGAAGCGAAACGACGATCCGAATGTTTCCGACTTCGACCATTTCAGCAGCGCCAATAAACGTCGTTTAGCTTAAGATTACACCCGAATCACGCGCACCGTTAAGGTGCATGGAGTACAGTACCGCCGAGAAAGACGTTTGTCACAAAACGCAGATATATTTACGCGGCCGGATCTTAGCATAACTCCCCGGGCGTGCCAAGTCAGTCAGGCGGAGTGGCGGTTGCCGTCTCTTTTTAGAGTGGAATTCTGAGCACGTCCCTCGCAGATAACTCTGCGATGACTTCCGGTTACTGTTTTCCACGGGTTACTATTTTCCACGCTACAAGTGGTAGCTTCGATCGGCCGGAGACGCGTTGTCGTCACTTCCGGAGTTATTTGTAGAAGCCACGTGATTTCAGCCATGTTGGTAGGAGGCGAGCGCTGTCTGCTAAGCTGTGCTACGGGAGACGTGCAACCATGCCGACTTCTTGCTTCGTTAAAGATTGTTTTAAAAACCAAAAAAAAGAAGACAATTAAAGAGGAGCCAAACGCTCCTACTACTTTATATCATCAGAGAAAGCCAATCAAGGCCCGATTGTGCACAGGGTGACCGAAGCTAGACAAAGAGGATGGGGGGAAAAGATTTACGGAATAGATCTGACCTTCGAGACAAACACCCGGCGAGAATCAGCAGACATCTCCCACGAATCCTGCTATGAAGAATAGATAGGCTTCCAAAGACCTATAATTCTTGAACTCTTCCAACGTGTAGGCCGATGTTCCGAGTACAACAATTAAATATGTCCATGGCACTCACTGACGCAATGTTCTTCAATTCCGGATGAAGTTGGTCCTTCGATCGTCAGCTGGTATGGATGGATGGGTGGATGGATGGGTGGATGGATGGGTGGATGGCTGGCTGGCTGGCTGGCTGGGGTGAGTTTTACGGCCTATCAGCCTTCAGGGCCGGATCAAAGTTTTTTGAGGGGGGGTGCTTAAAATTGTTTTAGGGTCTTCTCATCGAAGTGGCGAAGCCACGAGTGCGTGCCTGCGAAGCAGGCACGCCCCTCTAGGGGGGTCCGGGGGCATGCCCCCCCGGAAAATTTTGAGAAAAATGGTGCAAATCTGTGCAATCTGGTGCATTTTGGCAGTGTTTTGGGAGGTCATTCAAAGGCAAGAAATTTATATAATGTATAACCAATCAGATCTGAAAACGTCTTGTCTTTGGATTTTTGTTGTTGTCATATTTTTTTTTTTTTGAGGCGAGGGGGGACAGGGTGTACATGGCATGTACACATTAAAATTTACTTTCCCTTGCTCAAAGAAAAATACAATGTATTACTCAAAAGAACAAACAAAATATCCTAGTGGCCCAAAAGCTTGTGCTCTGTGGATAGGAGTTTACTTTGCTGACAACGCGGAAACCCATGCTCGGGGAGTGGCACCAGAGAATAAATCCTATGGCAGTGCGGTCATTTCCAAGAGTTTTTGTTTGGTCACAGATTCTTCCTGTCTCTGCCCGGGTTTGATTTGTCTGTGCGAGTAGCAAAAGGAAGGCATCTTAATTATAGCAGCACCCCCCCCCCCCCCCCTCCCTCCCCAGCTACCTTGGCTGCCAAGTAGAGTGTGCTTATACCAAGTGGAGAGTAGTACAGCATCTGGGCCCAGCATCTTTTAGCCCCCCCCCCCCCCCCTCCTTCCCAAGCTTTTTACTAACTATACTGTCTCTGCTACCAAGCAAAGTGTGCCGATATCCGATGAGGTGGGAAGTAGATGAACATATTTGAGCAACCACCCCCCCCCTCCCTCCTTCCCCCAACTCCCGGCTGCCACGGAGGTTTTTTTTTTTTTTTTTTTTTTGGGGGGGGGGGGTGCTCGAGCACCCCCAGCACCCCCCCTAGATCCGGCCCTGGCCTTTGTAGGTTGTGTAAGGCCACTGAGCACAAAAACCACTAGACCGATCACCTCAATTTTGTTGAGGTAACGTCGACGGGCATCGGGCTTGAGAGAGTCAACGTAACGCGTTTTCTTCCTCGAGGACATCACCTTAGTTAGAAAGAAAAATGTAGCAGCTAACTCTGATTTAGATGTTGGTTTCTTGGCAAAGCCAGCTTACCATGTCGGAGCAGATGAAACAATTAAATGAGAGCAAAGCGAAATGATTACTTAACGTGCACTTAGTTTTGATGCGTGTCCGGGACACTCCCCGCAGTGTGTTTTATTTGCTTTGTAAGGTTTGAGCACATAGCTGTAAGTGTAAAAATGGTCAGTTATTAATGTAATCGGTGATTTTGGTTGTCATGAAACTTTGTTTTGTGCTTTAATGCCATTTTCTTGTCATCATCTTACTTGTTACATTACGCCGAATGCGGGCAAGTTGATCGTGCACTCGATCATCGACTTGATGATCGTGAATTTTCTGTCCTCGCCAGACCAGGGAAACAAAATTGTCAATTCAAGCCAGAACTAAACAGTTATCTGCTGCCACT
>JAWQFJ010000422.1:25000-116747 GCA_034096865.1 Theodoxus fluviatilis
GTTGTTCTTTGTGATGAAGACAACGATGACATTCCAAAGGTCGAATGCCTCCAGGCCACAACTGCACAAGTATGTTCAAAGATGACAACTATGTAGAATCAATAGTCCGAGTGGCGTACACGTTCGCGGAAGCACGTGCACAAATTGACATGCACGTGGGATCGAAGATGGTATGTGCTGAAGTTTGAAATACCAAAATTAGCAGATTTAAGGACTCGCTGATTCACGCCAACTCCGCCAAGGACGGTCTCAAGCCCGGCTGCAAAAGGGGGAGAGTTGGGCGTGGGGCTAGCAACCCCACCCCGTAAAAAAGAGCTCGCTACAGAAACGTCAACAGCAAAAGAAACAGACACTTTTATCCTGGGAGAGGAAGGTTCTTCATTGTGAAGACCTATGACGCTGTGTGGTGAAAGCCGAGAGGAAGCCACAAAGCCGACTACCCTTCTGTCCGTCCAAGAAACACTTGGCGGCGTGACCTTCAGGCTGACACCACTAAGATGGGCTACACCTGGAACCAGCTAGAGAGGATGGCCCAAGACAGAGGACTGTGGAGACCTGCTGTGGTTGGCGGCCCATACCCTGCTAGGGTCGACGGCAGTAAGTAAGTAAGTGATTCACGCCACCTTAAAACTGGCGGAGGATAAACTCAACGAATTTGAAGGCGTAGAGAATGCATTTCCCATGGCTCAACCTGCATCGCAAAACAGACACCTACCACAGTGCAGTTTGGAATACACCATGTTAGCTGCCAGTTTGTTAGTGTGTGCTGAGTGCATGCTCTGTGTATGCAGGTCCTACATGCTGATCAGCACTCTGGATGGCCGAGTGTCAGCCCTGGACTTGAACAAGCAGGGGACTTTGGTGTGGTCTGTGCAGGCTGATGTCCGTCCCCTCCTCTCCTCCAGCCTGGAGAACCTAGAGGTAAGAAAAACACCTCCCAGCTTCAGTGGCGTGTCTGGACTTTGGTTGCTGGAAATTGATCCTCATCATCAATGATGGTGTGGCACTGAGGAAAGTAGTTGAATGTGCAGTTTAAAATATTGTTTGTTTTATATAATATTTCTTGGTTTAATTTTTTTTAAATATTACATGAAAATAAAGGACAAGTTAGAAAGTGTCATGAGTTGTAAGTGATATCTTGAAAGGGATCTCAACTCACTCTGTTCTCAACTTGCCACACAGGAAACCCTTGATGTATCTTGTTGGCTTGAAGAAGACTGGGCAAATAAAGAGAGTTGCAGCATGTCCAGTGACCAACAGTTCATGATGCTTGATTTGGCAAAGCATGCCTTCATGCAGCCAGGAACGCCTCAATGTGGCGGCATGATTTGCACATGCTTTGCATGAAAAAGAAAATCAAATTGGTGGGATACATGCTCATTTGTACCAGTGCTTCTGTAGTGTGTTTTTTTTGCAGGTACATCTTGTGTACATATACAGTTACTGTACAAGGAGAGGCAAGAAATTTGTTTTAGTTCTTGTGTGAAATGTAATGCCATTGTCATTGAAAGATCAATGGTGATTCAGTGAAGGCAAAAAGTACGTTTGTGAGTATATATGTCATCCAGTTTCTGGTTATCATTAATTTCAGAGATCATGAGGCATTTTATAAGTACTCTGACATGTTTATCTGAGACCAAAAGAAGAAATAGTTGTGGTTACGATAACATGGCCACAAATAAAGAGGTCAGTAGGTCGGTCTAAACTTTTTTTTTAAACTTTAAGAAGAGGCCAGATTGAACATAAATCAAAATTTCTCTTTCACTGAAATTTTTTAATTTTTACCTTAGAAGTGGATTCCCCATGTGCTTATTGGGCAGGAAAGATGCAAATTTGCTGATTACAATCAATTTCTTCCTTTTCTTTCTCCCTTTTTTGTTTGCAAATTATGTTTAGGATTGGCAGAAAAAAGGGTTGGTCAGGTTACCATAACCACTTTTTTTTTCCTAAGACAAATTACTTGGTATCTACTTAAGTTTGTACTAATTGTTTCTGTGAAAAGACCCACTTTCATTTGAACATTGAAATTGATTCTACAGATAGACGATGTATCATCTTCTTATTCTTTGTTGTTGAAAGGTGGTCCAAGATGGAGTAGCCACTCGCCTCCTGCCCTCATTGGATGGAGGCCTCTACCAGTTTGATGGCAGCCGTGTCACCCCTGTGCCCTACACAGCAGAGACGCTGCTCTCCTCTTCTGCCAAGCTGAATGATGACACCATGATGATTGGTGGCAAGGACATCAAGACCTACGGCGTTGACATGAAGACTGGCAAGGTAAGCTGGACAGAGTTGGGAATAAAGAGGGTTTGGAGCACTTGGCATGTTATCCTAAATGTTTGAAGAAGTATTTTGTAACCTAAAGCATTAGACATGCTGTGACTTTCTGTATCATCTTGTTTGTGGTGTATGTAACTTCAGCTGAGTTGACAGGACTGAAGTTTAAGTTTTTGTTTTTAATTTGTCAAAAGAATTTGTTTATTGCTTAATGAAATGGTAATGAGAATATTTTGGAATACCTAGTTTTGGTGAGTTATATTCATGCAGCCCTGTTTATACATGATTACTATTGTATGTTACAATAAAATAATACACAGTTGTGTAAGTAAATTCTTTGTGTGGGCCTCCTGCCTTTTGCAAAGAAGATATTATTAGGCAACTCCCCAAAAAGAAGATGAAGTTGTGGTTAGATAACCTAACCAACCCAAGTTTTTCCTGCTTTTCCAAAACAAAATTCAGTTATGAGAAAAAGAGAAAGAAATCAAAGGTAAACAATGCACTGTGTGCCGTTTCCATTGTAATAGTATTTTCAGTGAAAGAAGAATGTTCATATATGAATTCCTGACATGTCTCAAAACACACACATTTACTCACAAACAAATGTGCAGTCTCAATCTGGCCTCCTTTAAATTTAAAGAAAAAGGCAGGTGTATCTACCAACCTTTTTGTGTGTGGCCATGTTGCCTTAACCACAGCTCCCTGTTTGTATGGCCTTACCCAAGTGTGGAATGAGTTTGTATACAGTTGCTTGTCCTTGCAACTGTTGATGCTTGGATGTACAAATTGTTAGGTATGGCTAGTTATTCTTTTATGAGAAAGCATCTATAGAAATGGTGAAAATGTAATAAATGTAATGATGTACAAAATGTGAGAAGTGAGTAAGTGACACTTGTTGATTTCCTGTTGGAATGGTAGATGTGTACTAGTGATGTTCTTGGGAGGGCATTTGGCATTTGGCAACCAGGTTGTTGTTATGCTTGGGTTGGGCTCGATTTTCCAGGGTGTTTTGAAAGCACAGTTGGATCCGAATGATCTGACCCTGTCCTGTCACTCCCTGGGAGCCTCCCTGGCTGCTTGGGGCCGCCCTGGCTGAGCTACTGCAGGCCTGAAAGCCCGGCTGCCAAAGGTTCCAGCTGACGAGGAGGGCATCAAACAGCTCCAGCCATAACTCTTTTTGGCATGATGTACATGTATATTGGTCTTATTTAACACTGTGCTCAGCTCCCCCCCCCCCAAAAAAAAAAAAAAAAAAAAAAAAGTGTAGGGGTCCTTAATCTCACACACTGACACAGTGTCCCTTCCATGTGGGTTGCAGGTACGCTATGTGTGCACAGCATCAGGCTGCCAGTACTGTGGGTCAAGTGACATGTCCAAAGAGGACATTGTTGTGGTCACTCGCAGCACCAACACTGTCCGAGCAGTGGACGCCAGGACTGGGATGGAAAAGTCAGTACATCCTTTCTTACTGCTGTTTACTTTGCTTACTCTTCTGAAAAACATTTAGTGCTGATTTCTTGTGTCTACATAGAAGAAAATATTCACATGTCTTGTGCACTTATCCCTTTCCCTCAACCCTTTTCCCCTCTTCCTAGTCCCCCCGCCCCTGTTTTCACCCCAACTCAGTGGAATTTTTAATACTCAGAAGATATGTTGCATGTTCTATTGGTGTGTAGCTCCCATCCTGAGTGTATAGTGATTTATGAGGTTGTTGTTGTTTTGTTGTTATTGCTGCTGCTGTGTGGTTTATTGCTGCTGTTGCTTTTGTTGTTCTTGTTATTTTTGTTGTTTTGTCTAAAATGAGCATAATCTTGTATGAAGATGGCTTACATACTTGCTCCCAAATTTTCCCTGGCTTCCATCTGCAGCAGCAAAGTGAGGAATGACAGGACTGTGTAATCAAGCACAGTGAATGATGGACCACCATCCATTTGCGGTGTGGTGAAAAAGGATAGAGCACTGTGGCGGAGAACTACATTCTCTCTCTGTATGCTGCACACAGGTGGAACTTCAGTGTGGGACAGCATGAAGTGCGATACATGCCCAGCGACCCTGACACCAAGGCTAGTCAAGATGATGCCACCATCGTCATCTGCCCCAATGATGGTAAGTGTTGATCATGAAAGGAGAAGGAGGAAGAGGAGGAGTTAATAACAACAGGAGGAAGAGGAGGAGTTAATAACAACAGGAGGAAGAGGAGGAGTTAATAACAACAGGAGGAAGAGGAGGAGTTAATAACAACAGGAGGAAGAGGAGGAGTTAATAACAACAGGAGGAAGAGGAGGAGTTAATAACAACAGGAGGAAGAGGAGGAGTTAATAACAACAGGAGGAAGAGGAGGAGTTAATAACAACAGGAGGAAGAGGAGGAGGCTGAGGAAGATGATTTAGAAACAACAGGAGGAGAAGGAATGACAGGAGGAGGATGACAATGATGATGACAGTGACAACAAGACTGAGGAGGATTGACTCCACAAATACAGTGATCGGCCTTTTTTCCCTTTAATTCATTGGGCTTAGTTTGAATAATCTGTCTTCTCTAGTCACTGACTGTTTTTACTCCTTTGTAAGAGTCTGCACAGAAAAATCTTCAAGTTTATAGTTGAGGAAGGTCTAGCTGTTCAGTTCAGTTCAGTCTCTTAACCCTGAGATGCGTTGTTGAGGCACCACTGATGACTTTCGGACAATCTTCCTCCATCGATCTCTATCCTTTGTGGCTCGCTGTGAGTCAGTAAAGGTCAAGCCTGTCCACTCTTTGCTGTTGTCTTCCCACCTCTTTCTCTGCCTGCCTCTCCTTCTCCCACCTGGTACGGTACCTTGCAGGATGGTCTTGGTCAGCCCACTGCCTCTTGACACGTGACTGTACCACTTCAGCTTTCTGCTTTTCACAATTGAGAGCAGGTCTTCGTACTGTCTAAATGCTCTCCTGATCCTGTTGCTGACTTCCTCATTCATGACATGGTCTTTATATGAGATGTTCAGAATCTTGCGGTAGCATCTCATTTCCAGGGCTTGTATCTGTCTCTGTAGTTCAGATGTGAGTGTCTTTGACTATCTGGTATGCTTTCTTGGTGTTATTCTTCTGGAGGTTCTCCTCAGCTGCATCACATTGCTGTTTGATCCACTCCTCCTTGGCACTCTTCATGGCCTTCTTGACCCTGTTGTTGGCCTCTCTGTACTTACTTGCTCCATCTGCTGTGCCCTTCTTTTTCTTTAGTTCCCTTCTCTCATCGCACATGTTCAAAATTTCTGCAGTGACCCATGGTTTATTTGTTGGGTGGTGTTTTCCTAATAACTGCCCGGCTGTCTCTATCACTGCCTCATTGAAGATGTTGGTCACTGTGTCGAGGCCCTCTTCGTCACTCAGAACTAAAAGCGGTGCAAACTTCCCTCCAATCATTGCTTTGAAGGACTTATCAACCTAAGGGTCTTTCAACCTTTCAAGGTCAAATCTAAGCCTGGTACCTTTCTGCTTGCTGATTTTTTTTAGGTTCATCATCAGCAAGTCGTGGTCGCTTCCAATGTCTGCTCCTGGAAAGCTTCGTGTCTTTGCGATGTTAATGCTGGACTTGAAGCGCTTCTTTACTATGATGTAATCAATTTGACTGTGGTGCTGTCCATTTGGGTGGTGCCAAGTCCACCGTCGGGACGTCTTGTGCGGGCCAAGAGTGTTTGTCAGTATAAGGTCGTTGTAGCTGGCGAACTCCAGGAGTCTCAGGCCTCTGTCGTTGGTATCTGTGTTGCTGTACTGTCCACAAACGTCATGCCAATCGTTCTTTGCGTCACTTCCCACTTTGGCATTCCAGTCTCCCTGCACGACCAGGATGTCTTTTTTTGGTACTTGAGGGCAGTGGGCAGATGCTTCACATCTGTACAGGGAGATAGACTACCCCACCCTCCACGAGCCTCCCGCTGCCTTGCGGGTAGCCTTGGGAAAGGCAAAGGCTAAGGGAGCAAACCCTGAAAGAAAATGCGTGGTGCTAACACGGCACCACTGGGTGAAAGACATCCGCGATGCAGGTCACCGGCCAGGGCGGACAGGTCCCACGATGGATCCAACGCCCACGTGTTCTCAACCAGGGCGACCCTCCAGGTGGGAGGACCTCGGCTGTGGTCGGGCTTGAGAGGGATGGGCTCTGCCAAGCTGTATCAGCCCCAGACACACCACATGATGACAAAGACAACCACTCACTTCATATCGGCTCGGTCGTCGCCCGGGTCACCAAGGACCGCGCCCACTGTTGCACATTAGGACGGAGGTGATAAATGTGTTACTGATGCCAAGAGAGACAAGATCAGAGGAAGAAAATTTTGCAAAAGGCACATGGAACATCAGAACGTTGCATGCAGAAGGGAAAATAGAAGAGCTTACGCATGAGATGGCAAGATACCGATGGAACATTCTTGGACTTTGTGAGGTGAGATGGACGAACTTTGGGGAAACGTCAACCCATGAAGGGCACAAGCTGTTGTACAGCGGTAGAAATGACAGACATGAACATGGAGTAAGATTTCTTGTCCACAGAAGAATAACACCTTGTGTTATGGGCTGCAGACCAGTCTCAAGTCGGATCATCACCATTCAACTTAGAGCAACACCATTCAACATCACCATTGTGCAGGTGTACGCTCCAACCACAAACTACTCAGATGAGGAAATAGAAGGTCTAGCTGATGTAGTGACAACCCTTTTCTTTAAATTCTGATCTCTCTGAGCTACTCCATGCTAACCAAGACACACTTGAAGACTTTGCTTGTGTGTACGTCTGTGTCATCACTGCTGTTGCTGCTGCGTTGCAGATGAGCAGGAGGAAGAGTCATACAGTGACACCTTGGGGGAAAACTACAAAAACACCCTGAGGTTCAGTGTCCCAGAGGGCAACATTGTGGCCTTGAACCCTGACAACCCTGCCAGAGTGAAATGGCAGCATAAGGTAATGGCACCTAGAAAGATTCCATTGCAGTCAGATATGGGTGTATTAAAGATAAGGCCTGCATTTGCTTTTATTCTGCTTTCTGTTGGTTTGTTGCTTAGTATTGACTCACTACCATAAATTGAAAAGAGATAACTTTTTCTGGTAGTGTGACCTCTGAGTCTAATAAACAGTTAAACTTCCGATGACGGGCCACGTTAGTGGACTTGTCCGAGGAGAGGGGTGCGGGAAAGATGGCGAAGCTGGCAGGCCATGGCATTCAACTAGTGTAAACAAATAGATAAGTATTTTTGTTGAAATTTACATTAATTTAATAATTTACACCAATTGGATGCTGTGACCCAGCAGCTTGTGTGGCCTGCCAGCTTCGCTGTCTTTCCTGCTCCCCTCACCTTGGACAAGTCCACTAGTGTGGCCTGCCAGCTTCGCTGTCTTTCCTGCTCCCCTCACCTTGGACAAGTCCACTCGTTTGGCTCATTTTGGGCAATCTTTCATCATAATAATTTATTCTCGTCACCAAAAGCCAGTGCTTTGCCATCAAGTTAACACTTTATGTGCTCCATGTCCTGGAATTGCTAACCCTACTCTTGGGTGTTTCAGTTCTCCAGCGCCATAGCCAATGTCTGGATGCTGCGTGGCGGCCACTTCGAAGCTCTGGACCTGTTTGACCAGCGCTACAATCCTGCACTGTACAATCTTCCCTCTGATGAAAACACTCCAACACAGGCTTTCCTCTACTTAGGTGAGTGGTGTGATAGATTGTTGTGAGAAGGATGCTTTCTATGGATGCCTGTGGATTTGCATCAACCATGTCTTGTCTGTCATGGTAGTAGGATGATGCCGGGTCATTCTAATTGAATGCAGATGGTCTCTTCTAGTTAACCCCTTGCACCTGGATGTGACATGCAGGTTGCTGTATCATTGAAAATAACTTTGTTTATGATTATTGGGGGGCAGAAAAAAATTTGCGTACTTTTTATTTTTTTAATTAATTTTTTTAAAGAATTTCAAGAGAAAAAAGATATGTACTTGGAGCAACAATAATGATATAATGATCTCGCATACTCATTTAGCTTTTTAACAGTGCTGCTATAAGGAAAAGTAAAGAAATATATTTTTGATTGAAGTCAACCTTGTGTTCTTCATGGAAAAAAGTTTAGGTTTTAGAGTCTTTTTATTATGCACTTCAGGTGCAATGGGTTATGGTAAAACGTCCCATACTGCCAGAATCTGCCTGTTGCTGTCATTCCCTGACCACACCTAGTTGCTTGAGAGAGTGAGCTCCTTCCTGGAATTTCCTCCTGGAACTCGTTGATGTAGATTCAGCAAGCATGTACTTGTTGTGTGTCGGTTTTGCTACAGGACCTCAACATAAACACATCAACACTGAATCGGGGAAGATGACTTGGAGGTGAGAAACTAAAAGAGGGAGCTCATTCCATCCCTGGAAGTCAAGAATAGTAAAAGAAATGGCAGCAAAGGGCAGAGAATGGCAGAATGAAGTATCAAATGCTCACTTGTATATATGAATATCACAAAAATAGCTATAAAATGGCTGTAAAATGTTGGTGGTTTTTTTGGGGGGAGGTGGGGGTTCGTGGTTGTGGAACTATGAATGTCCATGTCATTTTCTGTCTCTCTCTCTCTTCATACAGGCTACTTCAAGCAGCAACACTACGTGCAGGTCTCCAGCCACATGCAGAAGACGATGCCCAACATTGGTACTGCATCCCAGGCCTCCAGCTCTGTGGCCATGGGCGCACCCAAGGTCTCTTGGAGACCCTACCTCAACAGAGGTGTGTGCAATGGGCATCCCCTCCTTGATGTTGCTTTGGGCCTAAGATTTACATATGCTGATCAATCCCAGACACCTTTGCTATGTAGGATTTTTTGTAAGGTTAGGGTGAAAAAAAGTTGTGGTTTGGGTAACATGGCAAAAAACCTAACAACAAAATAGGGTAGGTAGGTAGGTTGGAACTATTAAAAATGTATTCATTTATTAATTTTATTTATTTTAGAGGAGGCCAGATTGAGACTTGTGTGTATTGTATGTGTGCGTGTGTGTTTTAAGAAATATCCTGTATGTACAGTAGATTAATCAGAACTTACATCAAAATTTCTCTTCACTGAAAATACTTTTAAAATATTTAAATAGTGGATTCCCCAAGTGCTCATAGGGCAGGAAAGATGGTTCAGCATGCAATTTGTTGTTTGCCTTAAAATTCATATTTTTTAAACTGTCACCCCCAAAAAAGATTAGTGTCAGCAGAAAAAAGGGTTGGTCAGGTAACCACAACATCTTTTATTTTTGCCCAGTGCTAGGATCTGTCAATTGCGGAGAAGCCTCAGGATACACACAAAGATTGAAAATAGCAGAATTTATTAAATGCATTTACCTTCATTGAATAATGATCTCCATGGATTATACAAAGCTGACGTTAAATACGCAATTTTTTCGTGATCTTTGCTTTTCAGAGCCAAGATAGTGTGCTTTGTTGAGACATGAGGATCAACGTTTATTCCTGGAAGTGACCTCCGCCCTATCTTTCAGCTGACTCCTACACCCGAGCACTTCGAGACAATTACCGGGGAAACGCAAACCAACAGGGGGGAAAATTTGATGAGCGCTCCCTCATCGTCTGGTCAGAGGAATATCCATTTGGTAAGTCCCAGCTCTGTCTGAGGTTTTCAGTGGAGCAGGTACATAGTATTACTAATAGATATGAATAACATAATGACTATGAAAATAAATGGGTTTGACTTGAAAGTTACCTTATTCAACTTTCAAGGATAGAAGCACCATCTCCAAGGATGCACACCAAAAATTTTAAAGTTTCTGTGTTTGGCAATCTCCCATTTCCCAGTGAAGATAGGTTTATTAACAGATGATGTCTTTACTTGCCTTTTGATTGGGTTTTCTATGTTGGCTAGCTAGTTCATATATCTATTTTTTCTGTCTTAAAAATTTTACATTTTATTTTTGTTTATTTTGTTTCTTTTATTTTTCTTTTCTTTTTGTTTCATTTGTGTGCTTTTACTTTTTTTTCTCTTCCCCCCCCCCCCCCCCCCCCCCCCCCCCCCCCCCTAGTTAATCCAACATGTACAGAGGTGCAGATTTATCACAGAGCAGCAGAGCAGCCTGTTGTCATAATAGGGATAGGTATGTAAGTGTGATGGTCTTTATTAGTGTTGAACTATTTTCACTTAAATTCTTCCACTTCTCTTTCTGATGAGCAGTGGCATTTTGGCTAAAATGTAACGCAAGAGTAGATGTGGGGGTGTTTATATGTGTGTGTGTATAATTATGTGTGTGTGTGTATGTGTGTGTGTGTGTGAGAGAGAGAGAGAGAGAGAGAGAGAGAGAGAGAGAGAGAGAGAGAGAGAGAGAGAGAGAGAGAGAGAGAGAGACAGAGAGAGAGAGAGAGAGAGAGGATAGCAGTATTAGCCAATTGATGTGAAAAGGACAATCAGTTTGTTTCCCCATTGAAAGGTTCTGTTTGAATTGCAGATAATGGGTATTACTTGTACCCAGACTTCAAGCAGCCTCTGCAAATAGAAATGGTTCCTGAAAACAAGACCAAAACTGAGTCCAGTGTTATGACAAGGTAGGTGTTGTGTTTTTCATTAGAGTTCATAATCCTGAACTGTCGAGGGAAAAAAAAGCACTGAATAATGCAGGGCTGCATGGATTACAATGACCAAGTATCAGCTTTTCACAGATGAACATATGGGTCTCCGTGGCTGGATGGTCAGCAGACTTTACCTGCAGACGATTTCAGCCAGTGGGTGTGTCGTTTGAAGCGTCGTGGATCCCAGAGTTGCATTCTATAGTGAGATGCTTCACTCGCATTGCTTTTCCCCGCCCAGGAGTAAATTGGGCACCCATGTACTCTAAACTGGAAAATTGGGAAAAACTAACTTAGGCTTGTTCAAATGCAGTCTGGTTGTATGCTCTCTTGAATTTTCTCTTGTATACTCTCTTGTATGCTCTCTTGTATGCTCTCTTGTATGCTCTCTTGTATGCTCTCTTGTATGCTCTCTTGTATGCTCTCTTGTATGCTCTCTTGTATGCTCTCTTGTATGCTCTCTTGTATGCTCTCTTGTATGCTCTCTTGTATGCTCTCTTGTATGCTCTCTTGGAAGTTAAGATGGTGTCGGAGTGATAGAAAGAGTAGCCAGACGACCAGGGAGTAAAAGTGAGCACCCGTCATGGGTAAAAAGTCACAATACAAAGTCAGCTTGACCTTTTTTGGTTTAAAATTATCCTCCTCCTCCTCCTCCTCCTCCTCCTCCTCCTCCTCCTCCTCCTCCTCCTCCTCCTCCTCCTCCTCCTCCTCCTCCTCCTCCTCCTCCTCCTCCTCGTCATCATCATCATCACTGTCATTATTATTATCATCATCATCATCCCTTACAAGGCTGTCCAAACCGGCTGAAATCATGCTGTTTAGATTCTCTCCCTCACCACAGACTGAACCCGCTGACCCTAATGGCGACAGCCTTATCAGCGCCTAGCAAGAGCCTGCTGGTATCACATTACCATCTTTGTCTCAGTATTTTGAAGAGCAGCAGACCAGAAAATACACTCTGCTTTCTCCAGAAGATATTTCAGCAAAAGAAATTTTCCTTGCCAAACGAGTTGGATTTCCTTGTTCCAATAGATATTAGAATGTGGTGTAGAAATAACAAGACTGAAGAATTTGTGTAGACTGATTGCTGAGCCAGATTCTGAGAGGATGGAAACAATCAGCGTTCACTCCAAAGATGAGCATGAGGAACGCTTACGTTCCTTGTGCAGAGTTTGTGGTGGAAGTGTTAAGAAAAGAAAAGACAACAGAAAAGTGAAGCTGTGTGCAACCTACAAGAGCGATTTGCTGAACTCTCTAGACCTGGACATCAGTGAGGATGTGATGGGAAAACATTCCCCATTCATTTGCTTGAACTGCTACATTCGAATGAACTGTTTGAAACGAAATTCAGACAAGTCATCACGAACCTACACTTTAGGTGTAGAGCTCATTAAAAATAGTCAGTCTGTGTGGACTCTATTTGATGAAAGAACCTGCCTTTCAGACTGCACTCTGTGTGTGCACTACAACCAGCAGTTCAATTCTGGGAGACCAGTGAAACCTGGCAAAGGAGTGAGAAAGAAAGAGGAGACAGACAGTAACAGATCATCATCAGAGCTAGACTGTAGTGAGGGAGAGAGAGAGAGAGAGAGAGAGAGAGAGAGAGAGAGAGAGAGAGAGAGAGAGAGAGAGAGAGAGAGAGAGAGAGAGAAACACATAGACAGACACACACACATACACAGAGAAAAAAAATCACGCACACAAACACATACATACAGAGAGACACACAAAAACAAAACCATACAAAAACACACACGTGCGCGCGCACACACACAAACACACACACAGATGCACAGACAGACACACATACACACACACACACACACATACACTCACTCACACACACACACACACACACACACACACACACACACACACACACACACACACACACACACACTTACAAACACACCTTCAGACACACAGACAGGGAGTGTGAGGGTCTGGATGCGAGACCAGGGGAGAGCGAGTAAGGATGTAAGTTAAGTGCTATGACCATTTGATGGAGAAGTTGAACAGGCAGAGAACCACAGCGCAATAGTTGGGGAAGGACGTTTCAGTTATGAAACAATTACGCAGGAATCATGCCTCAGGAACAGAAATTTTGAAACATTCTTGTATATAATGTTTATACTTCCATAACAAAAGTAACAGCTGTGTAGTTCAGAAACTGTGTTTTGAAGAACACGCAGTGAGAACTGAGCATGTGAAGGGCGTGGAAAATGCTTACCCTGGTGTGAAATATTTTGAATGTTTTCTTTTCATCTGTAAAACTCCAATAATGCCTCAAACAATTTGGATAATACTTCAGAATCAATGTGTTATTACACCAACAACACCGTGGTGTGACATAAACCTTTGAAGTATGAACATTTGTGCAAGACAAGTTTTGCAGTCCTGACAAATTAAGATGTGATCATGTCAGATGGGATGTACCTGTTGAGGCTGCCTCTTAGTCTTACAAACAAGAAAAATTATTCAGCTATGAAAGTAAGTCCTTCATCACGTGCAGATATTGCGTTTTCCATTGATGCATGACACATTATAAGTAAAATTTCTGGGTGTCCATGGCGAATGTTTAAATGTGGTTGTGAATCAGACATTTTCGCATGTTAGCTCTCCAAATGGCAAATGTGGCGGGTGTTTAACTCACTGGAGTCGTGGCTAAATATTGTGATCGTTCTCCGGGATCGTAAGTTTTTCATGCATTTTCAAAAATATAATAAAGATACAAAGGCATAAGATAACAATACAAATTATAAATAAAATGAAAGCTTGTTTTTAACTCTTTACATTCAAAGAATGATCTAAGGGAATAAAAATGCTATTTATGAATTACACACCATAGAATTGAGTGTGTACATGCACAAAAATGAAAAAGTAGAAAAAAAATCAGTTCACTAGCTGCTATGGGAAGCTTACAAGCGCCTAGAAAATGAGAAACTTTAAATGTCAATATCCAAGTACTAAATGTGTATAAACATTTAGTACAGATAAATACTAGCAGATGGAGGCTAGCAATCAACCAAATCAAAGTATTTGTTCATAGAATTGGAAGATCAAACATTTTGCAGTACGCTTTCCCGCCTTTTTGTCAACATACACACCACATGCACAAAGGTTACGATTTCCCATCATCAGTCGAAATATATTCTAAAGGAAGGTAAATCTGCTTGCAAATTCCTTCAGCTAAGTAGGCTAACAAGATTTACCTCCCTTATAGCGAAAGTGAGAAATTTCCAATTGCATCGCAAATAATCTTACGATACGACTCTGGCAGGAGGACGCCTATCGCGATATTTCTTGCGATACAACTCCAGTGAGTTAACTGTCCAAATGAAGATTTTTTCATCGGGTGTAATAGTGGCATGTTTCATGTTAATCGAAAGAGCAAGAACTGATCTTTAATGCCAATTCATGAGACACTTTCAATAACCATCCCTAACAAAGAAATCTTGTTGCGTTGTGTACAACTATCAAACGACAGTGAACAGGCAGCAGGGTAACCTGATACCTCTCCCGCTGCCAGCCTCCGCGCTGTCGACGGGAGAAGAATTGGGTCAAAGTCCAGTCAGGCGAACTAAACAGCACGGCTGGAACAGCCGTGCTTAAAGGAAGATTTCATTTTTAACATTAGACATTATGAATAATTATATGAATTCTTCTCAAGAAAACCATGTGTAATCATGTCTTCCCTTTTTCCCTTTTACTGACCATGATTCTAACTGTAAAAGAATGGAAAGAGAAGGCTAGGTTATGTGGAGCACTGAGAAATTTCTTTGTAGATCAAAGAATGAATTTAAAGCGAAATGTATGTACATGAATGTGCCTGTCTGTTTGCCAGGAAGGAGTACATCATGACAATTACTGCCACCATGTGTCTGGCAGCCTGGATTCACCTCATGGTGACTCGATACAATGCCAGGAAACTCCTGGCTGAGCTTGAGGTAAGTCCCAACCTCCCTGGCTTCCTTGTGTTTAAAGATGCTGAAATAAATCTAGTATCTCGTGTTGTGCTCGGGGATTTCTGTAGCATGGGTATTGCTGTGAGACATGCTGAGAACTGTGCTATGAAAAAAAACATGGAACAAGACTCATGGGCACTCTGCCTCACCCCCACTACCAAACAAAATGCAATCAGGATTATAATTTGATCGAGAAAGTTTCAAACTTGCTTTTTGTCCAGTTTATGAGAGCAAGAGTTCAATTCATTTTGGTATGTTACAGACATATAGACAGACTGAAGGATGGACAGACCAACTGATATTGTTTAGACTGATGTTCTGACGAAAAAACATTCAGACAGACAGGCACTTTGCCATTGATGGCCTGTTGTGACTTGTAAAAAAGTTAACAGATCAGAGTGCCTCTACTGCTCATTGATACCCATCCTCTGATTGGAGAAGAGCTTAACAAGTTTGATGCTTTGCTGATATGAAATCAAGCATCATCAAACCCTGAGTTTGCTCTTTGCTTATTCCTGAGCTAGACAAGTCCTGAACAAGTTAGATTTCTTGCCCGGTATGAACTCGAGCGTTATCAAACCTTCCATTTGCTATTTTCACATCCCTGAATTTGGTCACGTGATACAGTTAATTTATTCAGTAGTTTTCTTGAATGCAGTTACAAATATATTCAGCTGCATTTTACCTTAGTTTGTTTGCATGATAGTCAGCTTGTCTGACAGTGCATTTCCCTCCAGGAGGCCAGACCAGAAGTGAAAACCAACAGTTCCAACAGCAGTGGGCTGCATTCTTCCAAGAGTGACTTTGATCTGACTGAACCTGTGAAAACCGAAGCAGAGTTCAAGTCTAGGTAAGTTGTGATGCCTGTCGGGGCTTCCATCTTTGCTAGCCCTGCTTTGATTTCAGAATTAAGATATGTGGGAACAAATGAGTTGTGTTTGCAAAATGAATGATTTGTTATAGACTTGGCCTGAAGCAAGTATTATTATGACATTTTCCTCGGGGGTGGGCGTGGGGGGGGGTGGGGGTGGGGGGGAGGAGTTCCTTAACTCATTAAATGCCTAATGTTGCTGGATTGATTTGTGGCAGTGAGTAAGGGTATGCCATAAAGATGTGTGCATTTGAATGGAAGTGTTAATGATGACTTGCTTGTCCTGCAGGTTTTCTCAGGAGTTTGATTCCATCCAGTGCCTTGGGAAAGGGGGATTTGGCGTTGTCTTTGAAGCCAAAAATAAAATGGATGACTGCAGCTATGCAGTTAAGCGGATTGCACTGCCAAATAGGTAAGTTACCTCCACTTTCGACTTATTTCCTACTTCCTCACCTCTCTGATGTAGTGGTCGGATCATATTATAAAGACTGCACAGGATTGTTTTGCTGTCGATCCGCTAGCCATATTACCATGATTATATGGCTGTAAAGAAAAAAAGATATCCTGCGATCCTAACACTTGATCCAGACCTCTTTGTCTTCAGGTACTGTTTGGATGGGAGGCATTGCCTGTGGGCCTCTGGCAAGAACAACAAATAGTGATTTATTCCTCTGTTTTTTTTAGTTTTTTTTCTATTGTACATATGGGTCCAAGCTGTACTTGAACATGCACTAAACACTCAATTTATATGAAATATTGTTTGTAGTTGTCAATTCATCAGAGATGATATGAGGAAGAAGATGATGCAGCCTTAATTAGTATGTGTAGTTGCAATTTCATCAGAGAAGATGCCAGGAAGAAGATGATGAGGCCTTTATTTATATGTGTAATCACCATTTGATTAGAGAAGATGCGAGGGAGAGGATATTGAGGCCATTATGAATATGTGTTCTCACCATTTCATCAGGGAGAATGCAAGGGAGAAGATGATGCCTTTAGTGATATGTGTAACCATCATTTCAATGTGAAGGAGAAGATGATGAGGCCATTATTGATACGTGTAATCAATCATCTTTTCATTGGAGAGGATGTGAGGGAGAAGATGATGAGGCCTTCATTGATATGTGTGATAACCATTTCATCAGAGAGGATGCGAGAAAGAGGGGGACGAGGCCACTATTAATATGTGTAATCACCATTTCATCAGGGAGAAAGCAAGGGAGAAGATAATGAGGCCTTTATTGATATATGTAATCACCATTTCATCAGGGAGAATGCCAGGGAGAAGATGATGAGGGAAGTGAAGGCGCTGGCCAAGCTGGACCATGCTGGCATAGTGCGCTACTTCCATGCATGGCTGGAAACCCCTCCACTAGGCTGGCAGCAGGATTGGGACCAGCACTTCACAGACAGGTGACCCACAGTCTTCCTTGTTTTCATCTCAGTGCCCACCTTTATCTGGCATTGGTGTTGGTGTAACACTGACTTAGATGCACACGTCTAGAGTCTTACTTGTGACATGCATATGTACCTCTATACATTTTCATGCGCACACCTGCATGCACATGCATGGATGCACACACACACACACACACACACACACACACACACACACACACAAACAAACATGTATGCAGCTCTCTTAAAATTTTATTCCTACATATATAATTAGCATTGCATGGGAATCTCTCTCTCTCTCTCTCTCTCTCTCTCTCTCTCCCTCCCTCTCTCTCTCTCTCTCTCTCTCTCTCTCTCCTCTCTCTCTCTCTCTCTCTCTCTCTCTCTCTCTCTCTCTCTCTCTCTCTCTCTCTCTCTCTCTCTCTCTCTCTCTATTATACACTCATGCAAAGACACATGCAAAGACACATGCAAAGATGCATACACACTGAGCGCTGTTCGTGTAGTTTCTCAGATCAGGATACTTTTTCATTGATCCAGCTGCATCATATTAGCATCACTAAATTGTCCATACTATTTTTATTAATCATTTGTCATATATAAATCACAGAGGAATCTCTTGTGTTTGCAGTGAGCTCCTTACTCCGACCCCTTGCAACTCTGGAACAACAGCCACAGAATTGCCCACTCCAGACAAGAAGGTTCCACCGAAGCCACTGTCAGCAAAGGAAACGGTGCTGCTGGGCCTCTTCCTGCAGGAAGACATGCTTGGCAGTGGAGATGGACTCAGTGGAGGATTCTCTGCTCACTCCGCAGAGTCAACAGATGAGAGTGGTTCTTTCAGCCTGGGAGTTGGGGAGGAGCTCGGACCTCATGGTGACGGTCTTGGTTCTGCATCTCATGCCAGAACAAGATCCAGCCTTAGCCAGTCAAGATCAGAGGAGCTTTCCAGTGACAGCATTGTGTTCCAGGATGATGATGCCTCTGCCAGTGGTGATGTGACTTATGGTGAGGATGATGTGCACAAGAGTGCAGGGATGGAGCTGTTGAACTGGAGGGTTTTGGGAGGGAAAAATAATTCCTTTGACATATCCATTCCTGGTGTGAGGGACCAGCAAATGTTGCGGACGAGTCCTGAGTCTTCTTTCAGCATGAACTCTGCAAACCAGAGCTATGCTGGCACCCAAGGGGATGACACACAGAGCAACAGCATCGTTTTTGGGGTTGACCCGATCTCCTCAGAGGGAGACAGATCTTCTGGTGGGAAACTCTCTGGTGATGGAGGTCTGCCATTCCAACAGTACCAGAACACCTCTCCACTTGGCCACATCCCACAGGACTCCTTCAGTGTGGTGTTTGAGGACTCGGGGTGCCGGGACCGAAGCGGCAATGAGGGCGAGTCCCAAGAAGGGGGCAAGAAGGACCTTTCTAGTTCGGGAGGCAAGGACGCAGTGGACAAAGACCATGTTGTTCAGATGGAGAGCTCCAGCAGGATACTGGAGAAGGACAGGCCAGACTCCATTCCCAAGGCCTTCCTCTACATCCAAATGCAACTGTGCAGGCGAGAGACGCTGAAGGACTGGCTGGCTGCCAACTTTGTGAGGGACAAGTCTGTGCTGGACATCTTTGACCAGATTGTCAGTGCTGTGGACTACGTACACAATCAGGGCCTGATGCACAGGGACTTGAAGGTGAGGATTTTTCTCTGCCTCAAAGGAGAGTTTTGGTTTGTGTCCTTTGGAATCGTATCAGATACTATGAACATTATTCATACTTATTTACAGAGTTAATGTGTCAAGAGGCACCTATGAGATTCCCTGACCACACATGAAAATCATAGGGGTGGTTTCTTTTACTAGTAAGTACTGAGTAATCTGGTCATAGTTAATTGAGAGTGAGGAGAATGTTAAAAGGCTAGTCAGTTTCACCACTGTTAATCCTATGAAGCAAAGAGAACAATATGCAGTCAGATCAAATTGAATTGTTGGCTTGACATCAAAACCTCAAAGCTTGAATCCTCTTCACGATGGGGTAAGGATCATCCCCCTTTTAACTCTTTTCCAAGTGCAGGGAGAGGTTCTCCAAGGACGCGGTAGAAATTTACACCTGTGTTTATATAGCATAAGTTCCGTTTCTGCTCTTTGACAAAGGTGTTCTTTTTGCTCTATTTCTTTTCTGAAAATGGCACTGCCACCTGCTAAATTGCCTGCTACAGTGTCGACACAAGCAGATATTACATTGCAACTTTTCTTCCTTTAGAGGGTTTCTCTAGCCGCACAATTGTGAAACTTGAAAAGTGTTTGTAATGGTCGCTCTTCTAAAGCCAGTGTTTTGTTTGTTGCAGCCATCCAACATTTTCTTTTCAATGGATGGTGCAATCAAGATTGGAGACTTTGGATTGGTGACGGCACTGACAGAGCAGCAGGATGAGGCAGGGCCACAGGGACAGAAGAATCAGCAGAAACACACAGCAGAAGTGGGCACGCAGCTGTACATGAGCCCAGAACAAGTACGTTATCTCCTTTCATGCACAATGTAAAGGTAAAAGTAAAGGTGCTCTTTTTTACATGCCTCTTTCCACCCAGTGATGGGTACTCATTATTACCTCTCCCAGCACCATCTCATCTCCCAGGGGGGCATTCAACCAGGCTGTGAATGAACACGCCAAAGTTAGCTTTCACAGTGTTCCAGCTCATCCCTCACAGATGCCCATTTTACTCCTGGGTGGGGGAGAAGAAATGCGAATGAAGCATCTTGCTCTAGAATGCAACTCAATGATCTGCACAGCACTGTGCATCACAGAGGTGATTCGCACGATTTTCAAAATGGCGTCTTCGATCCGGCACTAGTCGTTGATGCGTAAAATAATCCTCCGAAACATCATTTTGGGACTGGAACAGGCTTTATTTGCCCCAAGCGCTCTGTATGCGCGAGTAATGGCAAGTAAAGATGACACAGTAGTGGACTTTATTCATGCAGAATACATTTAAACGTGCATAAACGATGTCTGTGGCAAAGAAAACACTTTCTTAGCATCTAGCAACACAACATGGGGCGCAGAAGATTTACCTCCCCTTTAACAAGTGAAGCGCTGCACTAAATCAGTAGGTGTTCAGGAAAGGCAAAGAGCGCTCAATTGCCAACATGAAGCGCTCATGCAGCGCTTTGTACTCCTAACAAGCTTATTGTCTTCACTACCTGGAATTAATAAAATATCTTTTTTTAATTTGCAGCAATTTCTCTAAAATAAATAATGACTATGATTTAAAATGTGACACTCACAATTAAATATATGATGGGTGCCTGGGTTGGGGGTTTGATGGGGTGGGGTGGGATGGAGAATGTGAAATATGAATGGATGATATGCCCCTTACAAACTATATATAGATATATGTATATATATATATATATATATATATATATATATATATATACATATATATATGTATATATATGTGTATATATATATATAAAACATGCAGTGGAATAAGAGAAAAGAGGGGTGGTAATGGAATGGATGGATGGATGGAGTTTTACAGCCTATCAGCCTTTGTAGGCTATTGTAAGGCTATAAAGCACGAAAATCACTAGAATCGAGGAAACGTAAATCAAGTCACAATGTCCCTATTTATTCGCCTCTTACAAATCACGTAGGGAGACGCGGTGGGTCAATTCTTACCTCGAACCCACAGGGGGATGGTAATGGGAGTGGTGATGTAACTTGGGGAAATTGCATGTTTGAAATATTATTTGTTGGCATCCGTCAGTCTTGTTGATATCATTTCCCTCTAGTCTAAAGCCCATGTGACACCAGTAAGATACCTTTATTTTAAGAAAAGAGATAATGGAATACTTTTTTCCTTGATTATCCATGTAACCATGGGATTTGATGAACTTGCTTTCTGTTGCAGATAGCAAAGAAACCGTATGATTTCAAGGTGGACATCTTCTCTCTTGGAATGATACTGTATGAACTGCTTGTTCCCTTCGACACCCAAATGGAGAGAATCCGTTGTCTGCAGAATGCAAAGAGACTCAACTTCCCATTGACATTCCAGAAAGAGAAGCCTGAGGAGGTATGGTGTGAAATATTTTAAGTTAATGAAACTAGTAGAGTGCTGTACACATATAGCTCATGGAAAATTGATTCCTGAAGGTTCATGAGGTCAATGGGATTCAAACTTACATGGAATAAAACCAGTATTGTGAAGAAAAAAGGACAAAAAACGAGTGTGTGGGGTGGGGTGTGGGTGTGTTACGAAGTTCGACTTGGCTCGTTTCCGAATAAGGGTCTAGGGGGAATGTGCACTCACACAGTCAAACTAGTAACACTATCTCACACAGTCGCTCTATCAAAGATGGAACACGATAGAGAGACGGTGAGAACAAAGGTAAAAATCAAATCACTTTAAGTTCACCTAGCAACGATAAATATGGATAATTAAATATTAGTAATGGAAATCGATAAGCAATAATTCAATTCAATCTTCGATATAGAATAAATAGTTGTGGCTCGCCAACCAATCAAAAGTGTACTTAACTGAATCGTAGGTTGTGTCCGACGAAAACACGTGGTAATCCTAAAGCGAGGTGGCCAAGTCGTGTTCACGTTAAACCAGCTTACCCAAAGGTTTGGGACGACTGTAGCAGCGGCTTTAGACATGCAGGCGAGGGAGAGAGGGGGTGGGAGAAAAGGGAGTAGGGGGTCAACAGGAGCACGTGACGAAAGTGAGTTTCGACCGGACGAGGAGTGGAGAGACGCTTGCACTTTAGATGGCATGGAGCTGGGAGATGCTTTTCACTTCAGACAATGTGGAGGGGGGAGAGACACTTGGTAGTTTTGGGCTCCGTGGAGCGCGACGACTCGACTTGTCCCCGAGGCAGACGGTTTTCACTTCAGACGACGTGGAGTGGGGAGACGCTTGGTAGTTTCAGACGCCGTGGATAGAGGCGGTGCTTTACACACGGTGATTTTCTTCTGTGGTTGGTTGAATTTCGCGCGCCTGCCACTGGCGGTCAGGGTTTATATACCCAAAGCGCGAACGCATTAGATTCTAGAGCTCTCCCATCCTAAGGAAACACTCGGGCCACGCCCAATTTACGTCACTGTCCAATCACATGCTCCCTATATAAAGCCAAGGTCTATCTCCAGAATTCTCCATTCACGTTTTGGAAATGGAGCCAATCACACGTCTCCGCTCCGCACTAGCATCGAGCATGTACCAAGTTTGCAATGATTGGATAGATGGATGAGCAACTTCTTTAGGCTATGCAAGGCCATTAAGCACAAAAATCACCAAAACAGTTCAGAGCAAACGTACGGTGTCTTTAACTCACTGGAGTCATATCGCGAGATTATTTGCGATAGGCGTCCTTCCGCCAGAGTCGTATCGCGAGATTGTTTGCGATGCAATCGCAAATTTCTCGCTCTGGTTCTACTGGTCTAAGGGAGATAAATCTTGTTTGCCTGTGTGACTGAAGGAATGTGCAAGCAGATTTAGCTCCCTTTAGTCGATCTTTTATACCAATGATCAGAAATCGTAACTTTTGTGTGTATTGTCTACGTGTTGACAAAATGGTGAGAGAGCGACGAACGGAGATGCTGGAACTTGCGATTTCTGACGGCTCTGATGAGGAAGATGCTCTTATTCATTGTCTATCAGAAGAAGAGTATGATGAAAGTGATGATAGCAATCGTGAATTCATGGAAATTGCTGATGATCAGCTTGGCGATTGGAGTGACAGTGACGAAGAAAGTTCGGCCGACATGAGCAGTTCAAGGTCGCCTCAACCGAGCACCAGCGGTCTGTCGCAATCGACACCTCGCCGAAATCATGCAAGTCCCTGCAGTGCAGTTAGAAGGGATTCTTCTCGCCATGCCTCTGTTGAAGGGGTTGATGATGACAGCGACAACAATGACGATGATGACTGGGTGAGGTACACGTGAAACTATCCGTTCAATCCTCCTTTCACCGGATCTCCTGGACTACAAGTTTTTTTCCTACTTTTTCATTTTTGCGCATGTACACACTCAATTCTATGGTGTGTAATTCATAATTAGCACTTTTAGTCACTTATCATTCTTTGGATGTAAAGATTAAATAAAGAGCTTTCATTTGAGATATAATTTGTCTTGTTATCATATGCCTTTGTATTTTTATTATATGTTTGAAAATGCATGAAAAACTAACGATTCCAGAAAACAATCATAATATTTAGCCAAGACTCCAGTGAGTTAATCCTCGCCTCTTATGAACCGCGTAGAGAGACGCAGTGGGCCAATTCTTAACTCAACCCTCGAACACACCGTGGAAACTATGGCTGGCGAGCCACAACACACTCTAACGTTACTATTTTTAACATGGTTGGCGGCCACATTAATTTACATACCACAGGTTAGTAAGTACAAGGGGGGGAAAGGGGGGGGGGGGTGATCTCGTCACAGGGTGCATAACAATCCAATCTCCATTATGGGGCCTTAGTAGGCAGTTTTCACCATGCAGTTGTAATATTTCATTTTTGACTCAGACACTCACACAGATGAATCAACCTGCTCACTGTTTCTTCCAGCTCGAGTTTGTGCAGCGGCTGCTGTCTCATGATCCAGTACAGAGACCCACTGCAGAGCAGATCTTGGACAGCCCACTTCTGGAGGCCTTTGCCCTGCATCGACCCAGCCACCGCTTCCGAACCAGGACCATCTCCAGTAGCAGCAACTCCTCTGACAAGCTGGTAGAACTCGGAGACTTTGAGGGTGCATTATGATGGCGACTGCCCCTGGCTGAGCTGCAGGAATAGGCCATAAAAGCCTTCTTGTTGGTGATGGGGATACTGAGCAACCCTGGTCGTTGCACTGTTCTTTCCTTGAGATATGGACCAATTGTCAGTGATTTTTGTAATGAATGAAGAGTGATTGACATGTATTGTTAGTTGATACTTTGAATCTGATAAGATGAAGTATGGCGAGAGAAACACAGTGAATGCAATTCACAAATTGTTGCATCTACAGCTGTAGCTCCCGAGACAGCCAACAGATAATCTAGATGCCTGATAGTGTCCATTATCTTCATATGATGCTATGAGCCAAGTGCCAATAATGATTGTCTATGGAGACGGTGATGATTATCATGGTTTGTGGATAATATATTATGATAAGGGGTGAAGTATTTTGAGAGTACTGCAGTTACATCATTTACATATTGAACCGATACATTTTTGTTTTGAATTGGAATATCTTTTATGTCTTGGTGAAATCTTGACCTGCAAGTTTGATAGACATTCTAGTCTTGCTTAAGTACTCTATCAGATGGGTAGGCAGCATAGAACTTTGTGTCATATATTTATTTGCTGCACGTTGGAACAGCTGTTGAGGTGAAGGGTGCAGGACCAGGAGAGTCTCCAATTTTACCTAGCTTTTTGAAAGAAAATCATGAGTTATCATGTTAATGTCTTCCAGAGACGTTTTATTCTCACCAACTAAATGGGCGAGTGTTCTTCAGTACATTGTGCAACTACTTCTGATGTACACATGCTGTGCAGATACTGTGATGGAAACTTCATCATTTGCGAGATTCTGCAAGGATTTTGTGTGCGTGCACGTTTGTGTGTGCTCATGCATGTGTGTGCATGGAAACATGCATATGTGTATATTTGGATGATAATAAAGACTACTAGTGTACATAGTAGTTGTGCCAGATTGTAAATAATAATGTATTATTGAAAATGAGATATTTGCATCTGGCGAAGGCACCTGATATCAATCCTGTTTGATTTTTTTCATCATATTCATATTTTGGAAAGATGGCAACCATGGCGGTATCTATCAGGTTTCTGAGTCTCGGTTTGAAGCCCTTGTGTTTATGAGCTGCTGCTGTAAATGAACTTGAGCTTGAATGTTCATGAAAGCATGGAGAATTTTATATGCAACCCTTTTGAACTTTAATTCTGTGGAATTAAAATGGGCAAGCAATGCATTTCTTTGCATGGTTGTTTATTTATATACTTTCACACACGAACACTTGGGTGAGGATGATGATGACTATGAGGAAGATGATGACAATGACTGAGAAAGTCGGTGATGACACAATTGACAACGATGATGATGATGATGGAATCCGTATTATATAAACTCTCTTTACAAAATACATCTCAATTGATACAGCAGTCAACAGTCTTACCAAATCAATTCAAATCAATTGATGAAAAATGCATCAAGAACTCCATGACTCTTTTGAACAACACTTTCTTAAAACTCGCAGACCTTAGTTCCATCTGTACATGCCTAATTGGTGCAATTAAGTTGTCTACCTTTTGCAGATCTGTAATCATGTCCAAATGTGCAAAAGATGCTAGCAACTTGAACATAAGTTTAGCAATAATTGTTTTTGATGAAATTTTCATATACAGAGTCCCTACTGACATTAATTTCATGCCTGATACTGAAATTCAATCAAGGTCAATTGAGGAAAATGTGCTGTTTAATGAAGTGTTAAAATGTTTCCAGTGAAACTGAACCATCCAAAATGAATATTCCATATTGGTTCAAATGGGGATCATGTCTTTGCATTGTCATGTTTCTAAAAGAAATCCTGTGTAAATAGCAACTGTTTCTCATTCCAGTATTATACTTACATCAGGCTGAACTTCAGAATACATTTCGATCATTACATAATCCCCTTTTTTACCCCCCTTAACTGCAACATCATTCCAATAACATTTAAAATAGCATGCCAACACTGAATATAAACGCACAACCAAAGTCCACACTTCAACAGCGAGATGTCATTCTGCTGCGCCATTTTCGTTGGCGACCCTCCATATGACCTCTTGGGACTCCCTGACTGTCTCCTCTGCCTCCTCCACAGCAGAAGTCATGTATGGAGTCAGCTGGACCACCAGGTCTGTCTCCAGCAGCTGGCATCGCACTGGAAATGATTTTCTGTCTTGAGATCAAGTATCGGTCAGAAGAGTCAAGATGATCAATTGTGGATTAATGTTTAGAGAGGTCAACACATGCCACTTCCAGGAACGTGATGGACCTCTAGGCCAAATTTCATAAGTTCAAGTTCATAAGTTCAAGGGTCTTCCACCACCCTCCTCCCCCACCCAATACTGTACAGTGTGCTACATTATCACTCGCCTAGTCGAGATGACCTACACATATACCCATGGAGACATGTCATGACATATAGATATGACTCAAAAGGATAATAATTTGGGGGGCAAAAATTATTGCATGCTGAAAATACTCAGAGTTATTTCAGTCTCAACAGTGAGGAAAACTGAAGAGTGGCATCAGTGTGTTGGGGTCATGACATGCACATATCTACTTAGAGAATGGAAAGCACTAATATGAGAAAATGCACACTTCTTGACAAGCATGACCACAGGCATATGGAAATTCAAATAGTGGCTGCTAGGACAAGAATTTTTCAGGCAAATAACATAAAGGGTTGTTACTGTTTTAGGCACAGTTGACTGTTCTTCCAAACCCCATCAAACTAAACGCAGAAAAGAATACAGAAGTACCCTGCAGGTATCTTCATGCAGATGTATCTCGAGTTCCATAATGACTTTCATTCAATGCCACTTCACACACACACACACACACACACACACACACACACACACACACACACACACACACACACACACACACACACACAGCAAAAACCTCAGCAAAACATTTTTTAAACCTAAGGAGAACCAATGATGGAGAGAGAGCATTGAGGATTCAATACACAGCAAACAGATCGTTCTGTTGCAGCCTGCCTACCTGTCATGTTGGTCACCTCCTCATTGAGGGTAGCCAGCTCCCTGGTGATCTGATTGGTCAGACGGTGAAAGGCCTGGGGTGTGATGAAGTCCTCTTCCCCCTCCGCCCTGCCCTCTGTCCCACTCCCCTCCCTGGCAAGCAGTCAGTCAGGCACAAGCATGGAATGGTCAGGGCACAGGAAAAGCAATGCAAAGTTACCACAAGGGTTTCCACAGCAAAACTCTGGAAGTATGCAGTAAAATTAAATGAAACACTTTGAAATGTATTAATTTATTCATTACCAGCATTCATTCATTTGTACCTATCAGGCGGTCCGGCGGGCAGTGGGTGGGTGCATCTATCTAATTACTATGTGTTTATGACTACATGCCTTTCCATTTCAGATCCAGAGCAGGATCATACACATGTCACTCGTGTAACCACAAGTTATTTCTGTTTCAGACTCGTCGACAAAGAGCATGTATAATTGTATCATTGAATGTAAATTTTATGGTTATGGCAATGATCAACAGTGCAATCAAGATGACATAGTATTACTACTTCAGAGAGAGAGAGAGAGAGAGAGAGAGAGAGAGAGAGAGAGAGAGGGAAGAAGGGGGGAGGCGATAGACAGACAGAGACTGGAGGACAATGATAACGATGACAAGGACGAGGAAAAGAAGGAGGAAGAGGAGGAGATCGTGAGGAAGAGGAGGAGATCATGAGGAGGACGAGAAGAAAGAGGAGGAGATCATGAGGACGAGGAGAAGAAAGAGGGAGGAGGAGGAGGAGGAGAACGACGACGACGACGAAAAGGAAGAGGAGGAGGTCACTATATACTGGAAATCATTCAGGTCCAGATCATCATCCATTGTGCACTCGGCAGAGGGATTGGAGCTGGACTGAGGCTCTGGGCACTGAACCCTTGCTCTGGGCCTCCGTTCTGATCTGAAGCACAACATACCCTCGGTCTGACTCTGACTCTGAGCCATTGCTACTGCATATGGACAAGGAGCCGTAGGCACTACTACAGCTGTACAAAAAGGCCTCCCTTGCCTATTATGCGGTCGACTGCAACTGTCGACCATGCATTGAGCCCTAGCAAATTTTGGGTTTTACCTGCTGCGTCTTATTTTCATTGGCATCGTCTGTGCTTCATGGCGTAGCATATCGATTATCTGGTATTCCAAAGTCGATCTGTGTCGCAGTTAGCGAAATACACATAGCCCACGCCACAAGCTGCACCAACGCTACAAGAATTCCGGTTTATTCTTGAGAGCTGCACTGTGGTTTTGTTTTTACAAAATAAGAAATGTGCAATCATCCTTCGCAAGCGATTGCGTGAACACACCAGAAAACCGTCATCAGACTGTCACTTATCTTTACGCAATCGGCAATCAATGTAGGCCCAACACAACGTTTATCGCCCTGTGACCACATGCATTTGCTCCAAGTTTTATCGGATGAGGCGAAATACATTAACAGACAATTCAAGCATAATTTACTCAAACTTCGTCACTAAACAAGGGTGCGCTGTTTTAAAACTTTTAATCAGACGACATGTTGGACTCATCACAACAGATGTTTTGTTTCCGTTATAATTTGGATGCCAATTAAATGTACTGCAAAGTCACAAGATGCAGTTAAAAGCTCAAGATACAACTGAGCACAAAAACGATGTCATTTACCCATTTACGTCATTATCTGACATGTGGGTATCTTTAGGTTGATTCCAAGATTCTTCCATTCCCGATATGTTTTGTTCCACTCATACGCAGACCACCAAAGATCGTACGCAGACGGTCAAGTCAAGGGAGCGGAGATACGAATAATACCACATTTATACGCTTCTTTCGGTTTGCGTTTTCGCCACGAGGAAATAAGTTTCGATGTGAAAAATGGAAACAATTATAATTTTCTTCCTCGCAACAAAAGGATACACTACAAAGAAAATGATAATACGTCAATAAAACGTTTATACGAACATGCGCATTTGCGTGTCGCGTTTACTTATGAATGGGGATGTTCTGATTGTTTCAGGCTTGACGTCTATTGTGCAGGTGACGAGGTAAATTAAGTTGTATAAGAAAGCAATACTGTCGTTGTAACCTTCGTAAATAGAGGTATAGTAACATTTCTTATATTTCGTTGATTTGAACGTTGTTTTGAATTCGAGATGAAATGTGACAATCGCAACAACAGGCATATCCGATTTCGCTTGAGTTGATTGATTTGGCAGATTTGCTTTTGAATTATCTTATTATATATATATAATAATAAATTTGCCATCGGCATGTTTGAAAAATGAAAATCTGAATGTAGTTTCCAATCACCAATGACTGCTTCTTCCACCGATTTTTCATAGCGGTAATATCCTGATTTTAAGAAAAGTTTTCTCCGTTTTGGGCACGTGGCTTCAATTGCTTCATCATCATAAAAAAATTAATGTTGCGAGATAGAGAACTCAGAAAGGCGCCGTCTTTCCGTTTAAACGACAAAATTGTCATGTTTTTACACGTCTGCAGCTTCATTTATCTGAAAGAAGTTAGAAGAGCACCCGGCCGTTGGCAATGCCAATATAGCCTTATAGGTGGTTGAGTCGCCAATACGTCGTATATATTCGTTACACGACATTAGCGATTAGGCCTAATTGTTCATGTCGTGTGTTCGCTTCTTCGTAATGCCTGTTTGTTATACCCGCTTGAAACATCAGTGCAGTCGTCACCGTTGTTCAGCAAATATTTACGCCGATTTTTATTGTAGGGAACGGGCAAGGACCAGTTACTCAGAACGAGATCCATTAATTTAATTGCATTTCTAGACTTCACCATTTGCGTTCAACGGGTATGACTTCTGCAGCCAGGCGCAACTCTGCCCACTAAAATAGTAAAAAGCGCAGACCGTGTCCGCACGACGTTGAACCCAGCAATGGAGTTACGCTTATGATAGGGATGTTTAAAATAGAAAACGACGATTTTGACATCTGCACACTTTGCCCGAATGATATTATAAAAGTGTAATTCACCCATCCCATATTTCCATCATGAGTCATACTTGGCACCTGGCTGAGGATTTTTTTTCAAACTTCCAGGACTTAAATAAATGGGGCAGGGAGGGGAAAAGGACAACTTTCCAAAAAGTTAACTTTTTTTCAGTGTCATCTGAAGATTGTTCATTTTTCAGCAGAGCCATGGATGACAAAAGAGAACAGGTTGTCCATTACCGAAAACTTGGTTATCAGAAAATGAATGACCTGAATGAGTTTTCTCGCAAAATAAAGTCAGCTAAGGCAATCCTGAACATGAAGCGAGACCATGTATGGTATCAGGGGGAAGCCATTCTGAACAAGCTGGCCACAAAGCTGGAACTTTTGCGAAGTCACTTCAGCAGGGAGCTGACTAGTGTGGTGGACACCAAGCTGAAGTTTTTGGATGACTGCAACAACAAGATCCTAGATTCTCAGTGCATGCTGTCTGAAGTCTGCATGGAGGCACAGCGCATCCTCAAGTATGAAAATGAGGACGTCCTGAATGAAGAAGCCAATAGCATTTTGCAGAGATTCATAAAGGTTCTCATACCCAACATTCCCAATGACCTGATGCTGGAGAATATGATTGAGCTGGGCTTCAGGGGTGGGGACTGTGACAAGCTCTTGGAGCAGAACGTCCTTGGCTACTTGGTGACCAAGGACAAAATGGCTACCCCAGTGATGGTCCCCATCACCCTCTCTTCCAACAACCCAGATGTTGCTGTGAAGGCTGGTGGCAATGAAGCCAGTGAAGGTGGTGGTGGAAGGCTGCAGATGACCCCCCAGGGGAAGACTAGCACCTTGCAACAAGGTCAAGGCCAAGTAGGAGCCATGTCAAGGAACAGCCAAGAGGTGGCCATGAGGCAGGGCTCCCCGGAAACCAGACCTGTTCCTGTTGAAAACTCTCATGGAACTTCACAGTACAAAGGCTCTGGGGATGGCATTGGGGTTGGAACCAGTGACAGATATTTCAGCCCCCCTGACCATGACTCTCAGAGCAGGCTCCAGAAAAACCTTGAGAGAGGTGGTGGAGAACAGGGCCCAGGTCAGGCTGGTGACCTGACAGCAAGTCAGATCAAGTCTCGGCCAGAAGCAGGGAACGGATTCTCCCAACTAGGCACCCGCCCTGACCAGCAGAATGGGTCAGGATGGCGGGCCAGTGCCAAACCAGCCTCTTCTGGAGGTGACAGACCTGCCCTGCACAAACCATTGAGCAGAGGTAAGACACAGCTTGAGACAGTTGTTTCTCATATACTTTTTGTGTGTGTTCCAAAGTAGCTGAAGAATAAAAAACTGAAGAGTAAAAAAAAAAGAGTAAAATTCTCATATGTGGCTAATGGTCTGTTCTCATTCACACACACTCAACCTTTTAAGAAATGCTGAATTTCTTTGCTTTGTAGTTTGTACCATGCTATTTCGCTTAATTAAGCTACTGCAGTCTGAAGTTTTTGAATGAAATCTAGTCAATGTCACCAAAATGTATCATAATAACAATAACTTTTGAATTGTGATGGCAAAATAAGTTGTTAAATGACTTTTCAAATAACATTGATTTGGCACATTTTCACCAGTACAACTGTTATGAAAATGACCTGATGTATGATTTGGAAAAACAAAACAACCCATGTCAATACTTTTTAGGGTCACAGAGAATAGGGTCAGGACGCCTAGTCAGGGATGAGAGTGAGAACTGGGAAGATCTGTACAAGAAGCAGGGGTCGTTTGAGGACTGCAAGCCTGTGCCCCTGGGAGGCTGGAGGGAGGCCAAAGCTGCCATGTCCCCTGGCGTCAAGCGGTCACCCCAGACTTCCAGTTCCACTGCACAGAGGTTTGTCTTCAACCACCTGGGCATCCGCAGGCAGACAGAGGAACAGCAGAACTGCAATAATGTAGGCACAGAGAGTCCCCAACGTGGTAGCCAGCAGAGCAGTGCAGCCGAGAACCAGCAGGGAGGAAGCTCCAGATGGAATAGAGGGATTAAAAAAGAAAATGACGGCTGTCTGTTTGGAAATGGTGTCGGCCCACAGGAAAATGGAACCAGCTCCCCAACAAAGAATGCTATCTTGAACAGAGCCCCAGGGGGGCGAGTGAGTGAAGCAAGCTTTGACAGGACACCTGGAGGCCGAGTAAATGACACTGCTTTCAACAGAGTTCCTGGAAACCAAGCAGCCACTAATCCGGCTGTCCAAAGAAGTACCTGTGGCTCTCTGTACAAATGGGTGTCACCTCAGCTGTCAGAGAATGACAAAGGTGAGGCTGAAGGCTGGTCTGCAGACAAAGATCCTGCCGTTGCCTTGAAGAAGGCAACCTCCTCCCAGTCTCTTCAAGTCTCAAAGAGCAGCTCTAGAGTGGCATCAAAAGCAGGCCAGGAGTCACAGCCTGCCCTGGACTTGACACAGTGCTTGGGCATGAGCAACGGTAGGTGTCCCCTTTGTGAAAGCTTGTTAGGAGATGTAGGTAGAAAGTGATGGATGGATAGACTGTCATCATGGAATGCTCTTTATTGGTAGATTATTTTTTCAAATCCCATCTGTGATAAGGCTTGTTGGAACTAGGCAGGATAACTTATTTATTCATAGTGAACCGATTTACAATTGCCTTTATGAGAATCCTAGGAGCTCTGTTTTTTCAAAATTCAAATGTTGTCAAGGTGTGGTTTTGACTTTTTGAATGCATCAAATGTTCAGTTATTGTATGAAAAACTTACAGTATATATGTGCACGTCCACGATATTGCCTAACACTATCAAAAACTGGGGGTCTGGGTAAAGACACTTGAATAAAACTATCTAACACTGTCAGCATGCATATATTTCAAATTTATATGGGTTCTTTAAATGTTTTTGTAATGTTATGACCAATAGTTTTTGACTCACATGCGAAGCAAAAGTGATTCTATGTACTGAGCCGTTTCGTCCGTCCGTCCGTCCGGGCGTCCGTCCGGGCGTCCGTCCGGGCGTAAAAAACTTAAACGTTGGATTTTTCTCGGAGACTATTAAGTCTATCAACACCAAATGTGGCATGATGGTGTATGATGACAAGGCCTCAAAAAACATACATAGTGACTTGACCTTGCTTCAAGGTCAAGGTCACAGGAGCCATAAATGTGGTCTCAAAAACAGTCATTTTTCACATTTTCCCAATTTTCTCCCACGTTATTGAGAATGGCGACCTTAGCTACAAGTGGTATATAGGTCAAAGCAAGCCCTATCTTTTGATACCAGTTTGGTTGACCTTGCTTCAAGGTCAAGGTCACAGGAGCTCTTCAAAGTTGGATTGTATACATATTTTGAAGTGACCTTGACCCTGAACTATGGAAGATAACTGTTTCAAACTTAATAATTATGTGGGGCACATGTTATACTTTCATCATGAGACACATTTGTTCACATATCATCAAGGTCAAGGTCACTTTGACCCTTATGAAATGTGACCAAAATGGGGTAGTGAACCACTAAAAGTGACTATATCTCATGGTAGAAAGTGCCAATAAGCACCATTGTGCTTCCTATGTCTTGAATTAACAGCTTTGTGTTGCATGACCTTGGATGACCTTGACCTTGGGTCAAGGTCACATGTATTTTGGTAGGAAAAATGTGTAAAGCATTTCTTTGTGTATGATGTCATTGGTAGGTTTAGTTGTTTGACCTTGACCTTGAGGGTCACCTGAAGGTCAAGGTCATATAAAGGTCAAGGTCAAGCATGTGAGTCGTATGGGCTTTGCCCTTCTTGTTTTATTCTTCTTTTGGTATTAACCAATTTCTTGGGACTATTTTGATGGTCAGCGTCGGTCGTTTCCATGCGTTACTTACGGAAGGTACGCGTGTACCAAACGTGTTGCTATATTTTTCCGCACTCGAAACGGCTACAAAGGAAGCATTTGTCATCCTGCAGTCAATGAACACAGTTATGGAAGGATACGTCATAGTACACGCGATTTTTGACCAATGAGAAGGCTTCGTTTCCTTCATTTCCTTCTGTAACGTACGTCAATTTTGCTAAACATGTGCGAAGCTTTCAGTTCCTTTGATTCGTTCGATCGACCATCTTCATCCAATTTGGATAAGTAAAGCATTCTACATTAGTTTTTTTATTAATACAATTCAATAGTTTCGTTCATGGGTCATGAATAAATACTTTATGACTAGTTTTTCTCTGGCCGTGCTTTCTCTATCCTGATCAATGCCATTCTGGTGTTACTTACGAAACTCAATCGTCGCGGAGGAGCTTATCACATCGATTGATTTGGTCAGAATCACATCATGTTTGTTTTCATAGAACTAAATTGATGTTCCCTCATGCTGGATATCAAAATAATACCTTTTAATGTTTTATAATGATATACACATGTGATCACCACGCTGGTTACAAAGAAACCAAACACTGCTCGGCGCCATTGCAGTTTTAGTATGTCCCACCTAGTGTTAGGCAATATCATGGACGTGCACATATATACATGCACGCACACATGTGCACTCACACACACACACACACACACACACCCAAAGAAAAATAGAAGACCAATATAAAAAAATATGACAACAAATATTTTTAATATATTGATAAATGATTAATGCTATAAAAGCACTGCTTGAACTTCTTCATGGAACTTGCATTTGATGCACAAGTATGTAAAGAAAAAGGGCATAGAACCATTTGAAACTTAGAATAAGCAGCTGCAGAGAGGAGACCAGCTGGCACTAAAATATACAACAGTGGATGGTTCGCTTGTTGTCACATACTGCATTTGCAGAGTTGGACCTTGTATTCCAAGAGAAGCTTGGTGCTGGCTTCCACTTTGCCACTGGGGTGACGATGAACAGCAGGGGAGATGTGGTGGTGGCAGACACAGGCAATCACGCTGTCAAAGTCCTGAGGGATGGCCAGCTGCTCTTTGAGATTCCAAAGGTGAGTAGGCCTGGCTGTGTGGCCTCAGTAACCTGATTTGGTTGTATGCCTTGCAAGGAACCTTGGAAGTGGTGCAATATATGAACATAATCATTATGTCCCACCAGGCTGTGCACCTCACTTGTTGCCCTCGTGTGGCTCGACTTTCCAGCAAAGGTGGTGTTTTCCCCCGTTTCCTACTTTTCAGTCCTCCCACCTGTACTCATCATTTCAGATTAAGGGGCCATGTGAAGAACAACGGATATCTGCCCCAAAGTCTTCACGACTGCTAAATTGATTTAAAGAATTACACGGTAGAGAAATTGAAGAGAAAGCAGCTTTGGCTTAAATGACATCTGGTTTGGTTAGGAAAGCTCAGCTTGAGGCAGAGATCAGTGTATGGGATATGTACACTGGTCTGCAAAAGTTAAGGGCCGGCCCTTGTTATCAATAGCTTTACAAATATTTATTTTACACTGAGACAACGACGCTGAAAATGACGCAAGGTGGGCTACGCTGCAACTTCATTTATTGCTGCTAGTGCCCAAACCTGTTATGCAGGCATTGCTGTTGAGCAAAGGTGTCGTCAGCGGAGCCAAAAACGTTGCAAATTCACGAGAATTTTACAAAGTTTAGTCGAGTTTTGCTGAAGAAGTAATGTCGCTGCAGGTTTCTGGCATATTGCACGTGCAAGCCATGTCCCTAGTGACCACTGTTCAGAAAAAGTTACAAACCAACATGTATTTAAGGGCCGCAACCAGGGCCCGTATTCACAACGGCGATTTATCGGCGATTTATTTTAACTCCGATTTATCTCTAAACTCAGACGATTCCAACTGCCTGTTCTGCTCTCCCTTGGCTGGAAACCAGTATATATGCAAAGCGCAACCTAGGATCCTCTGACGAGCGTACCTTATCTAACCGATCAATATAACGCGGGGCTAGGGGATAAATCGAGTGTTAAAAAGATAAATCGCCGTTGTGAATACGGGCCCAGGGCTCTCAATAATCATGCCTCCAAGACAGAGACTGGCAACACTTGATCGTGGACGAGCGCTGGGGTGGCTTCTGGATGAAACTCCCGGCCGAGAAGTCGCCAGACAGCTTGGAGTGAGCCACTCTGTCATCCAACGCCTGCTCGAACGCTTCCAGGCCACCGGAAGTGCTGATGACGCCCACGAGCAGCAAGCCGGCGCAAAGATCGTTATCTTCAACTTTTGTTGCTGCGTGACCGTGATTTTTCTCAGAGACTTTTAAGTCTATCAACACCCAATTTGGCATGATGGTGTATGATGACAAGGCGTCAAAAAACATACATAGTGACTTGACCTTGCGTCAAGGTCGCAGGGGCCGTAAATGTTGTCTAAAAAACAGCAATTTTTCACATTTTCCTAATTTTCTCTGAAGTTTTTGAGATTGGATACCTGACCTATATTTGGTATATAGAGCAAAGTAATCCATATCTTTTGATGCCAGTTTGATTGACCTTGCTTCAAGGTCAAGGTCACAGGAGCTCTTTCAAGTCGAATTGTATATATATTTTGAAGTGACCTTGACCCTGAACTATTCTTCCAAACTTCATAACATTGTAGTACACATGTTATACTTTCATACTAGGTCACCTGTGTCATCCGTCCGAGCGTCCGGGCGTCCGTAAAAATCTTTAACGTTGGATTTTTCTCAGAGACTATTAAGTCTATCAACACCCAATTTGGCATGATGGTGTATGATGACAAGGCGTCAAAAAACATACATAGTAACTTGACCTTGCTTCAAGCTCAAGGTTGCAGGGGCCATAAATGTTGTATAAAAAAACAGCCATTTTTCACATCCTCTCAGCATGTGAGCCGTGTGGGCTTTGCCCTTCTTGTGTTAACTCAATGACGACGCACAGCATCATATGATGCGGTGAGGTGAGCAACGGTTGACGACGCATCTCATCATATGATGCTGTACGTATGTACATTTCTTGTGCGTGTTGTGAGGGGCTCTTAACCAATCGAGGTAGTCTAGTTCTCTTATAAGATAGTGAGGAACATTAATTGTAGATCGTCTGGGTCTCTAAATTTGAAGAGGATAAGGCACTGCCAGACTTTGTTTACACATGTGGCAAGGGGGCAATTTCAAGGCTAAATTGCAATGGTGTCGCTGCAGGACGATGAGGATTTTGTTGAAATCGCTATGAAAGAAGGATCAGATGAGAAGGACGATGTGCTCCTTTTTTCCGAAGAGGACAAATATGAAAAAGATGCAGTTTTAGAGGAGCAGATCATAGGTATAGTGCACGAACTGCTGACTGAAGAAGAGGAATCGGAAACTGATCCGTACACGCTGTCGGCTTAGAGTCGGCCTCACTCCAGTCGAACTAAATTCAGGCACGCCAGACGGTACCCATCTTTGTTGCAATACTATATTCAAAATAAAAATAATGAGAGAATGACATCGACATTGATCTACAAGGATAAAGGAGACAAAGAGCTTTCTAATGATGGCAACAGTTTTTCCATTGTTTGATTAGTATTTTTTCAGCAATTTCTGTAAAAATGTCCAGAAATATGCATCTCCAGTCAATACGAACTAAAAATAGTGCCGTCTTCAATGAGTTAAAGCTTCTTTTGTAGTGAATGTAGCTCCTGAAAAAGGACAGGGGTCCATTGCTATGGTGCATACCAGGTGTTCCACACCTCATGTAGTTGACTGCTGGCTTTTTTGGTGCACTTTGCAGGACATAAGCCAGCAAGTCAACTTTCGCCGCCCCTCAGCTGTGGTGACCAATGCAAAAGATGACATCATCGTCAAAGATGATGTTTGCATCCACTTGTTTGACAAGGATGGCCATCTAAAAATGTGTATGGGCAAAAGTGAACTGAAGAGACCCTATGGTGAGTGTGACTTTGAATCACCATTATGAAGCTTTCAGCTTCAAATGTCATGATTTTTAATTAATGCAATCAATTGTGTGTGTGTGTGTGTGTGTGTGTGTGTGTGTGTGTGTGTGTGTGTGTGTGTGTGTGTGTGTGTGCATGCATGTTTTATGTTAACTTTGCTATTGAAAAAATAGCAAGAAATGGTATCAGTTTGATTTTAAATGTCCCATTCCACTATAATGACCTGGTGCAATGACATGAATGAGGTAATCATAACAACTTTTCTCACTATTAGATCAACAGTGGTTCAGTGAGGGGATGTGCATGCACTACTTATCATTTTTGACTCACATGCGAAGCAAAAGTGAGTCTTTGTACTCACCCGTGTCGTCCGTCTGGGCATCATAAAAAACTTTAATGTTAGATTTTTCTCTGAGACTGTTAAGTCTATCAACACCCAATTTGGCATGATGGTGTATGATGACAAGGCATCAAAAAACATACATGGTAACTTGACCTTGCTTTAAGGTCAAGGTCGCAGGGGCCATAAATGTTGTCTAAAAAACAGCCATTTTTCACATTTTCCCAATTTTCTCTAACGTTTTTGAGATTGGATACCTGACCAATATGTGGTGTATAGGGCAAAGTAATCCCTATCTTTTGATACCAGTTTGATTGACCTTGCTTCAAGGTCAAGGTCACGGGAGGTCTTTAAAGTTGGAGTGTATACATATTTTGAAGTGACCTTGACCCTGAACTATGGAAGATAACTCTTCCAAACTTCATAACATTGTAGTACACATGTTATACTTTCATACTAGGTCACCTGTGTCGTCCGTCCGGGTGTCGGGGCATCCGGGTGTCCTGTAATCCGTAAAAAAACTATTAAGTCTATCAACACCCAATTTGGCATGATGGTGTAGGATAACAAGGTGTCAAAAAACATACACAGTAACTTGACCTTGCTTCAAGGTCAAGGAGCTCTTTTAAAGTTGGATTGTATACATATTTTGAAGTGACCTTGACCCTGAACTATGGAAGATAACTCTTCCAAACTTCATAACATTGTAGTACACATGTTATACTTTCATCATGAGACACATTTGGTCACATATCATCAAGTCAAGGTCACTTTGACCCTTATGAAATGTGACCAAAATGGGATAGTGAACCACTAAAAGTGACCATATCTCATGGTAGAAAGTGCCAATAAGCACCATTGTGCTTCCTATGACTTGAATTAACAGCTTTGTGTTGCATGACCTTGACCTTGGGTCAAGGTCACATGTATTTTGGTAGGGAAAATGTGTAAAGCAGTTCTTAGTGTATGTCATTGCTAGGTTTAGTCGTTTGACCTTGACATTGAAGGTCATTGAAGGTCACCTGAAGGTCAAGGTCATGTCAAGGTCAAGCATCTGAGTGTATGGGCTTAGCCCTTCTTGTTTGGTAGTTTTTATTTTGACAGAATGCTCTGGACTGCAGAAATGGACAGGATGCAGTCAGCCAAGACCTGTCAGGGAGACTGTGGACTGTGCTTTCTTTGCATGCAGGTCTGGCACTGACAGACAATGGCAAAGTGTTGGTGCTGGACACACCTGCCCGCAAGCACCGCCTGTACCACTTCGACCAGGAGACGGGGGAGCAGGCCAGCTACCAGTTCATGCCTCTGTGGGGCAAGGTGGAAGAGGAGAGCAAGTGTCGCTTCCTGGCCTACCACAATGGCAATGTGCTGGTCAGCGATCTGGGTATGGCAGTCAGCTTGTCAGGGAAAATCAATCTCGTGTTTGGTCTTTTTGATAATGGCATACATGTTGCATTTGAACACTGTGTGTGTGTGTGTGTGTGTGTGTGTGTGTGTGTGTGTGTGTGTGTGTGTGAGTGTGTGTGTGTGTGCACTAAATGACTGCTTGAGGATATTACTGGTGCTCTATCAAAAGAAAACTGCCAGAGGGTGCTGGGTTGTTGGAAGTCTATGGAACGATGATGGTAAGAGCTGTAAATATTTCACAGGCTTGGTTACCCTTGTGCAGGTGTATTTAGGATTGTAAGTTACCTGGCCCATCTCCAGACAGGTGTATTTAGGATTGTAAGTTACCTGGCCCATCTCCTGACAAACGACTGTGACCTACTTGTCTAGCTGGCCCAGGAGTGGGGACACTGCCGTAGTGATGGATTCCTGAGTAGTAGCAACCATTTCAGCCTTCCACCTTCAAATCCAAACGGCATCTCTTTCATTCACATCAGTACATTCAAACATCACATTCTGACTATTTTCTCACCAGACCCATCCACCCAGTGGCTTTCAAACCTTGATATACTCACTCCATTTCCTGCATTTTACAAACTCCACTCATTTATACTGAGAATGGCATTCACACCCTGTAATAGCACTTGTCCTTGTGTGCCTTGAGGCCTCTTCAACTGCTACACTTTTAGAGTTGATCACCCTTTAGAAGAGCTTCCAATAAATGAGTGTGGGAATGTGGCTAAATCTAACTCCAAAGCTGTAGCATAAAAAGCATTGAGGAATGTTCAAGCGTGGAGATAGAAAATGGAAACTACTGCATCATTGATTGGTAAATGAAAATTTGCAGCTGCTGCTTTGGAATGTATCCAGAATGGGCCATAGGAATAGATGGTGATTGCAGTTCAAGGGAAAAGCATCCTGTGTGTGAGGTTAAAGTGATTGTAGAACTTGACTGTTGACCATGGTGCTTTCTTCTTAGGGAAAAGCGTGATGTACTTGACCACAGCGCAGGGTGAGGCCCTCCGAACATTTGGGGACTATGGTCGAGGGCCTGGTCAGCTCAACCAGCCATCAGGTGTGGCTGTGGACAGCTCTGGCAACTGGATTGTGGGGGATAGCAGGAACGACAGACTGCAGGTGGGTAAGGCTGTGCTGCAGTGCTACAGTGCAAGTATCCTGTGCCAAACCTGACATGGAGCTACCAGTGTCCTTTGTCAGTATTCAGTCATACTGATGTAAGAGGGTGAGAATAGGATGTAGAGACATGTCCAGACCACTGTAGTTCAATGCGCTGACTCTCATCTGTTCCCATACTTGTATGAATGGATTGTAACTGCAGAGATACGTGAGAAGGCGTGTTTCTCTCACACTCTGTTGCTGCCTTAGAGATATATGATCGCGCACTCACTTTCTCATCTGACACTATCTCAGTCTTTGCATGCGTGATAGCACATCAAATTTTACAATTTATTCATCTAATGTATCATGTACTATCATGTAATATTAAATATAAACCTAGTGTTTATCCTTATCAATCATCCCATATATGGCCACCTGCACTCCATGAGTTGTAAACGGTAATATTAAAAGAAAACGATGAAGAAGTACGTGATTTAATTGGCACCATAAATACTTCACTTGCCATTCATTTATGTATGAATCACTTTTGGAATTCATTCATTGGTGCAGAATGTACTTTGACTAATGCACTTTCCAACGGAGTGAAGTTTGTCAAATGGGACTGTTAATTTAAGACTCAAACATTTGTTAAAAGCTGTTGTGTCAGTACAATTTTGTCTTCACTGGGAACCACAGGTCCTCATTTTGAGTTTAAAATTTCGTCTGCTTTCTCTGAGGTCTGCGTAGAGGCTATTTAAAGCCAGAGCAGTGCGGAGGCGACAGAGAGGTCAGCCCAGCAGGCGGTTGCCATGTACTGCACTGTTACTATGAATAAAGACGGAGTAATGTGATACCACGCCTTGTCTGCTGACTCCTTGGAGGGAGTGAAGGGAGTGAGACAAGTACACCGTCTCTATACTCCCTGCCTGCTCACACCCCACCAGTACTACCCACCACGCTTCACTTTGTTGGCTTCACCCCGGCATGCTCCCTAGGCAGGAAACAGGACCCCACAAAAATTAATAAAAAGTCAAAGCACAATGTTGGGTAGAAAGAGTGTGGGACAGACAGGCATGGACAGTCAGACAGCAGGATATTGGTTAGAGGAAGAATGAGTCATGCAAATAAAACTTTTTTAATTTCTTCTCTTTCATTCCCTGTCTGATGAATACTGATGATGGTAAATCTGTGGCCTTTGATGCATCTGAAACCATTTTCAGGGTAGAATGGAATTGGGGAGATATGTGTGGCAATTCTCACCAGTGCTATTTTGCCTTACAGCTGTTCAACCCCAATGGTGAATACCTGTGCAAGGTGAAACTGCCCATTCCCCTGAAGCGACCGTCGGGCATCTTCCTCAGTCCCTCTGGACTGCTGCTGGTCATCCACTACCTGGACCATGTCATCTCTGTCCATAGAGTGCAGCTCTAGTCAGCGTAGATCCCTTGTCGCCCTGTTCCATGTTTACCTTGTCACCCCTTCAAGTTTCCACTGCTGTTCTCTTGGCAGAATGGCTGTAATCACTGTTCATAGCATCTATTATCTCCTGCATGATTGTGCATCCCCACAGGGTGCTTGCATCAACGCTGTGCAGTGTCAGTTTTCCATCCAACTGTTCAGCCACTGCTCTTTTGCAGCAGCACTGCTCAAGGACAAGAAATGCAGTGTAACTGATCTTTGACTATATTCTTCTATAGCTGTGATTGAAGCATCTCGTGTTACTGTGTCAGGTGATGGGGCCATGTCCATTTTTTCCACACCTAAAATCTGATGTAATCTTTGTGCAGCATGGGTAAAGTGGTTTGGTTGTTGCCCTTTTGAAGAACACGGTTCTGGCAGTGGCCAGTCACAACCCATCATTCTAGTGAGAATCCACGTCTCCATGGCGTGTTGCCTGCCCAGGCTATTTCTTCACTGCTGCAATTGCTGTTGTTCATGCCCAGCTCCGACTTGACTGTCCCATCATCTTGCCCCACAGTCATTGGTGTGCTGCTGAATTGTTTACACCGTGGCCAAAAATATGCAACCATACCAAGTGAGAACGTTGGCACCTGGATGAAGTTGTTCACACCAGGGGCAAGCTTAGAAATGTGCTGGAAGCTTGAATAATACACAGAGCAAGCAATTTACCTATGAGGCAAGTTGTTTGCATCAGCACGTGGATATTGGCACCAGAAGTGAGTCAGGTGCTTGGGAGTGAACCACAGGCTGAATGGAGGACGTCCACAAGTGCAGGTAAGGGGGGGGGGGGACCCCAGGGGAAAGGGAGAGAATATCCAAGGTGGTGAAATGAGTCCATCTTCATTTTCTAGTGCCTTGTTTGGCTTTGTTTTGACAAGGGAAGATTTCACGCTGGCTTGTAATTTCACTACAGTCTCTGATGTTTATTTACTAACAGCAATGCTTGATGATGAAAAGTGCCATAGAAGTGTGTTTGATATGCACTTCGCCACCTGTGCCAAAGGTTTTGCAATGGCAGTACATGCTACAGTTGAGAAACTATACAGTATATTGACACTCGACAAGCTGTATATTATTTGACAGTTGACAAAGAATATATTATTTGACTGTTGACTGATTTATTGCTGCTGCAGGATTTTGCTTATATTGTTTATTGAACTTTTGTCAAAAAGGTTTTGTATACGCTTGACTAGGTCAAAATGCCGAGACATGGTGCCAATGGGCAGGATGTGCAAAAAGTCACCTTATTTATGTTGTTTTTATGTTTTCTTAGTTGTATGCCACAATAAGGTCCAACGTGATCATAGCCACACTTATTGATGGATAACTGACAAGTCAGCCCAGTAGAAATGCATTACCCAAGTAACCCAGCATGCAGGTTGTCTGCATTTTGTATTACAACTACTTCATTGAGACAGTTTCAACCTATTTTGGGGATAATAGATTTTCCCCCCTTTCTAGTTTAGGAAAATTGAATAATCTAAATAAAAAATGCCTTTGTGAATCAAAATTCACTATTGGGTCAATAAGAACCGGCTCCTGAGGCCTGTCAACAGCTGACGGTGCCTCTGTGATGCACTGTGTAGAATGTAAATACCCTAGGTTTCTACATGCACATCTATATCTCATGAAACACATCTCAGAGAACTGGAAATAGTGCATTGGTACGGGAAAAAATGACTTTGCTAGGACAGTCTTGCCTCAGTTCAGTGATCTTATTTTTAGATTGGTCTGAAGTGGCTGCACTTATTTCTTAATGTTTACTTTTGGAAAAGTATTTATGTAGACGTTTAATGCTCCAAAGTATTGAGTCTGTGTTTGACAGACATTTAGTTATCAGAGTGACAAGTGCACAAGTTTTGACAGAAACACTCAGATTTCATTTTTAGCTCTGTTTTCCCATTTGCAGCACCTTTCCAATTTTTAGTCTTGCACTCCTGTTTTTTGTCATCATAGTTAAGTTATGAGTTTCTATCATTTTGTATGGGATAGTTTTTGAAAAGCAGACATGACCTTTTCCATGTTTTGCTCAAAAGAAAACAGCAAGGGCATTCATTACCTGTGCATGGGATTGTTCCCAGAGCACTTGGATGGACATAGCAGTCGTCCCAGTGCTTTGTGGGCAAAGGTGTCTGTGCATTCCGAGACCTGGATGTTCTGGGAATGGAGCCATGTAACTGGAGGATTGGCTGGTCCAGGAAATGAGCACAGGATTTGTTTGCATTACAGAGCTCAGTAGATGCTTGGATTGCATCAATGTGATCTGGAAAGATCTAGAATCTCCCCATATTCCAGGTGATTGTATTGTACAGACTGTGACGACCAAGCTGCCAGCCTGAATTGAATACTTACAGGATTTCATATCATAGCAAGGTCACTGGCACTCTCTTGCCCATGAGGCCTCAGCATTTCATTTTTTGATGCACCTTTTTTCTTTCCTTCTGGAAATAAAGACCTAGTACTTGTTACTGCAAACGTGTTAGTGTTCATTTCTTGTTTCATCCGATGGGACCCCCTTTAGTGCGCTTAGGCTACCACCTTGAGGCTGGATTGTTGTCAAATGGGTCAAATGGGGGACATCATGCTCAGTCTTTGTTGCTGAATAAGTCAACATGGTTCTTTACCCATACACAGACCTGGGCACCCCAAATTTTGCCTCTGCGTACTCACTGGTTCAGATATGTGTATTTTTTTAAACTGTGCGTATTTTTTGCGCAAACCGACAATTTCAAAAATACAGCTTTTGACGATCGGTTCAGTCATCATCACTTCAGCACGGATTACAGACCTGTTTACCTTTAAGTTGTGCACAATAGGGAGATGGTGACTCAAAAATAGGGAGATTTCAATAAAAAGAGGGAGATTTTTATTTTTAGATATGTGTACCATCCCAGGTCACAAACTGCATAACAATTGAATAAAAATCAGCTGAAAGTGGAATAAAAAACTCAGAAATCAGCTGAAACGCCCATCAGGGAGGCGAAAAGTCAAATTCTCGCGCGTGCGCGCACGCTCTTTCTCGCGCGCGCTCTCTCTCTCTCTCATTATTGCCTCCGTGGCTCACGTTGATGTCGTTTTTGCAGAACGTGCAAAACCCGTGTGATTGCGATTTAGAGTTAGACGAAATGCCGGGAATTCAGATTTCCACTCGGCCTTCCACTTTGCATTGTACTTTACTCTCTTTCTCTCTATGGGAGTAGTTCGTCCACCTTTGGTCCCCCCTTGTCACCCAGCTCTCACCAGTGGCTCCTAGAAACTGTAGCGTGCGCAGTGGCCACACCCCGGGCAACAGCTTCGACTGGCTGGCTAAACCTGGTGAGGGTAGCCGACGGGTCTCGAACCCTCGGTGATCTAGGTATGTCTACCTAAGCACGTGAAGACTGGATTCGGCGGACTGAGCGGAGGAACCACTAGATGGTCAACGGTCAAGAAGGCGATTCCCAGCAAAGCGTTGTGGAGCGCTAAGGGCATGACAAGACACATAGGACATCATGGCCATCCACTGCACCCGTTTCTGTCTCCAGCCGTCTCGACTCTGTCCTGCCACTGGATCAAGATGGTCTCGGGCGAGAGAGTGAGGTCGACGAACTGCGCAACTCTTTCTCACTTAAATCCAAATCATCGCGCAAGTCACTTTTGTCATCCATCCCATCCCATCATTCACCGACAAGTCCTGTGGCGACAGGCAAGCGACGAAGCGGCAGGTGTGGGTACACTGGGAGCCGTAGCCGTAACCCTGCACACAGGCGGCCCAGGGCATTGGGTCGTTCTTCGCTGACATGGAGCAGCGGTGGAGTCCGGCAGCCCCCTGGGCGACTGAGCAGCCCTCTTCAGGAATGCACTGCTCACCTCCATGGCTTAGACTCTTCTATGGCGAGCTACGGCATGGCCAGCGGTCCCACGGTGGGCAAAAGAAGCGCTTCAAAGACACCCTGAAAGCTTCACTGAAAGCTTTTGCCATCAATCCAGACACGTGGGAACGGGCTGCAATGGACCGATCCACCTGGCGCTCTTCCATCCACAAAGGTGCCAAGACATGTGAGGCAAACAGGATCACTGCCGCAGAAAAGAAGAGGCAAGCCCGCAAGGCCCATGCTGTCAACCCCCCTGGAGACGTCCCACTTGTCCCATGTCCCTTCTGTTCCCGAACCTTCCGTGCCAGGATCGGCCTCGTTAGCCATCTGCGCACACACAGACAGAACCAGTCCCAGCAACCCCCCGGATGACTAGAGTGGTCCTCGTCGACTCGACGGACGAACAACAACAACTCTCTTTCTGCTTCTGACATCAGTGGACTTTCTTTTCTCATCCTCTGTGTCACACTCACTGTCGGATTCAGAATCGGTTCCGCGATTCTTTCTCTTTGACTTTTCAATTGACGCCATTATGCGCCTCCTGAACAAGCCGTTTCACGGCGCAAGCGCTGTCCAGCGCTTACAAGCGCTGAGTGTGTGCAACTCGGGGACTCAACCCCCCAAAATATATATACTGCAGATCGGCGGAACTACCATCAGAGGTGCGGTAGAAAGTTCGGATCGTCATGTAAACACTTCGGGAACGAAATAAATCTTTCAATTTCATTTTCGGGAGATCGGTGAAAAAAATATCGGGAGATTTACGAAGCTAGCGGGAGGTCGGGAAATAGGGTCTAAAATCGGGAGTCTCCCACAAAAATCGGGAGGGTAAACAGGTCTGGGATTACTTTCTCCTCTCCCGATGTTACAGACTTTGAAACAAGAAAATTGTCCAGCTTCGGAATGCCTGCTTTTTCCTTTTCTGCCTCGACTTGTTTGTGATCTTTTCCAGAACATAACGGGCGATGTCGAAGTATCCAGAATGGGAAATACTGAAGTCAGTCGCAATAATTGCATCTCACATGGTGCACATCTTTCGCCGATTCGACGATACCAGCATCTGCCGATACTTCGGCAGAAATACCTGATCTCGCTTTGTCTTTTTTGCGCTGCTTGAAGGCAAAATTCCTTTTCTTTTCGGCATGGTGACCGCGTGAGCTTTCTTGCAGACTGTGTGTGCCACTCAAACTTTTCCGGAAACAGAGCGTAGTTGGTAGGAGCGCTATGATTGGCCCTGAATGGTCAGTCGATTACTGTCGACCAATGAAACTGCCGGATACAAACTGCTCCATGGCAAAGAGTCACGACCAGCTCTCCGTGCCAGACGTGCACTTTATCGCGCAAAATTGCACGTTTACGAATACGCAAAAGCTGCATTTTTTCACCGTATTTTTTCAGAGGCATGCGTAATTTTCGTATTCCATTTTTTCTCCCGTATTAATATGCATAATTCATACGGGTACCCAGGTCTGCATACACCCAATGGATGAAGAGGTTGATTGGCCTATCAAGGCAATGGAGCACATGGATGAAGCCCAGGGGTAGCTCTTTGACTCGCATGCGAAGCAAACGTGAGTATGTACTCACCCGTGTGGTCCATAACAAACTTTAACGTTGGATTTTTCTCGGAGACTATTAAGTCTATCAACACCCAATTTGGCATGATGGTGTAGGATAACAAGGCGTCAAAAAACATACACAGTAACTTGACCTTGCTTCAAGGTAAGGGTCGCAGGGGCCATAAATGTTGTCTCAAAAACAACCATTTATCACATTTTCCCAATTTTTTCTGAAGTTTTTGAGATAGGATACCTGACCTATATATGGTGTATAGGTCAAAGTAATCCCTATCTTTTGATACCAGTTTGATTGACCTTGCTTCAAGGTCAAAGTCACAGGAGCTCTTTAAATTTGGATTGTATACATATTTTGAAGTGACCTTGACCCTGAACTATGGAAGATAACTCTTCCAAACTTCATAACATTGTAGTACACATGTTATACTTTCATCATGAGACACATTTGGTCACATATCAAGGTCAAGGTCACTTTGACCCTTATGAAATGTTCCCAAAATGGGGTAGTGAACCACTAAAAGTGACCATATCTCATGGTAGAAAGTGCCAATAAGCACCATTGTGCTTCCTATGTCTTGAATTAACAGCTTTGTGTTGCATGACCTTGGGTCAAGGTCACACGTATTTTGGTAGGAAAAATGTGTAAAGCAGTTCTTAGTGTATGATGTCATTGCTAGGTTTAGTTGTTTGACCTTGAAGGTGAAGGTGAAGGTCAAGCATGTGAGTCGTATGGGCTTTGCCCTTCTTGTTTGTTCGTGAACTGATGGGCTTTTGTGTTCACCTGGTGACAAAAAGAGCATTCATCCCACCCACCCGCAAAGTTGTCTTATACAGAGTTGAAATATTGGATGAGAATGCGACTTGGTTCTTGGATGAATTGCGCTAATTAGGTCTTGCCCAACAAACTGTTACATATGTTATGACAATTTAATACTTTCTAACATACTCTGAAGTAGCATACACAAGATCTGAATTGATACTAATGCAACTTGACAAATTATGAACACGTCTGTATACACAGTACAAACTCTTCTCAGGTCCTGCAGTGAATAAATTCTTCAATTGTCCACTTCAACATTTCCAAGTCACTGATATTGAGTTACCACAATAAAATAGTGCCTTGATGTATACGAACTAGTTGTAGTGATTTCGTGATCGACGGCCTTACACAGTCTGCTGATGGACCATAAAACTTCATTCATCCACAAGGGACTCCCTCCTTGACCATTTCATTGTGGGCATAGCTAGAGCAGGACAGTACACTTGGCTCCAAAGTGGACCATTTCATTGTGGGCATAGCTAGAGCAGGACAGTACACTTGGCTCCCAAGTGTCTCACCCACTACCCAGGAGCGTGGCAAAAGACAAACAACTGTCTGAAGAATCAAATGGCAAGAGGTTGAGAGTGGTTTGGAAGCAGAAGATGGGTTTTGCCTGCTACCCTGCTCACCTCCCCACTTGGCTTGGAACCCACCACCCCCTCCTCCTCCTTAGCTGAGAACCTCTGGGTAGAAGATGTGGGTAAATCCTGATACCGGCATGTACATGAAGTGGTTTCTGGATTGTTCTACTCGTGTCAAGAATGAATTTGTTTTACGGTCTATCAGCCTTTGTAAGGCCGTTGATCACAAAAATAACTACAACTGCTCAGTCTGAGTAATCAAATTTCCCATGTCACCTTTTACAAACTATGTAGGGAGATACTGTGGGTTAATTGTAACCTTCAACCCACAGGAGGTTGCTCATGGAAAGTATGGACAACCATGGGCTAACAACATACCATCAATGGAGTGTTTTGTCTCCTCTACAAAATTCCGCTTCTCTGATGACAAGAAAAGCAGTCCTAAATGCCGCTTTTGTTCATGGTTCTAGTTCTCTACGCCATGTCTGAAGTCTGACAACTATTAGTTGCATACCATGAAGATGCTGCCTTACTTTCTCTGTCCACAACAGCACATCTGCAATGTAACAATTGTCAGCTGCTCTATCTAGAAGCTGCCGCCAACTGGGAGTGGGTCGTTTACAAGTCCAGTGAAAGTAACACACAGTGCCTAGGTCTTCCTCTTTGCCCTCAGTTTCCTCTTCTTGGGTGCACTCTCTTCCTTGCTGGCTTTGGGGCTGGATGATGGTTCCTGGTTTTCCTCCTCGCTGTCATCTCCCTGCAAACGCAATGGGTATTGTGATGTAGAACTTGACATTTTGGTTCTTTGGAATGCAGATGGTATTCAATCTTGTCAAAAGTTTCAATAGCACAGCATGTGAAAGGAAGAAAAGTTACAATTGTTGTAGTCAGAAAAAAGAGAAAAAGGTCTGATTTACTCTGAGCACAGACTATGCTGTTGGAGACAACATGTCAACAAAGTACTAAAGTGTACATCTGTTTGCAAAAGATCACTGAAAATAGTGGCTATCACTATATCATCATTGGCATCTAATGCATATGATGCTGCAAAACCACTAGACCGGACATAGTTTCAGAGTTGACATGTATTTTTCAATTGGCCTTGTACTCGCTTGTTCACTCAAGTAAGGTTGTCAAAACACCTAAAATGACAGGCATTCAGCAAAGAAGCTTTCAAATAGCAAACTTTCCTCTACAGAGTGCCATCTTGGATTGAGAAGGGCAGGCCTCATCTTCATCAAATCTAACCACCTCAATGTATCCAAAGACTCCTTGCCCTGAAATAGACTGACAGCCTCTTACTTACCCTGGCAGATACGACTGGGCTCCCAGCTTCCTCCTCTTGATCACCGCTTCCTTCTTCTTCTCCTGCATCTTCTCTTTCCTCTCCTGCATCTTCCCTTTCCTCTCCTTCCTCCTCTTCTTCTTCCTCCTCTTCTTCCTGTCGCGCCTTGGCTGCCTGCAGAGCAGCGATGCTGATGCGGAAGTCCCGAGAAGTGCTCATCTTCATGTGGCGCATCAGATCCACCTGTGTCAAATACCCTTGTCAATCTCTCAACTGGGTGGTGGTGATGGTGGAGGGTGGGGGTGGTGATGATAAGATTGTGGTGGTGATATTGGTGACTACAATGTTGGCTACTGTAGTAATGGTGGTGGTAATATAGCCATATTGATGACTATGATGGTGATGATGTTCACAATTATTTGTGTAACAAGCCAGTTGTAGCCCATGGTCCTTTGTTGCCTGTCAAAGAGGGCCTTGCAGGGAGGAGATGCCAAGCCTCTTACCTTGGACTTTTTGGACAGCAGGATGAGGAAACGCTCCATCTGCTCTATGGCAAACACCAGATTGGGGATGTTCTTGGCTTGCTTCATCACTTTGGCCTGGAATAAAGACAAGCAGTGTTGAAACAAAGACACAGTCTTGAAACAAAGGCTCAGTTCTGGAACAGAAATGGACAGGTTTGCACCTTCCAGTAGGGGTTGACACCATTTGTATCGGACTACCAATTTTCCAATATCAAGGTACAGTGTCCCTCTCATGTAGCAGCAATAGGTGAGTGACAGTAATGACACTCAGCAGTACGAATGGATGGATGGAGTTTTTATGGCCTATCCACATTTGTAGGCAATGCAAGGCCATTAAGCATGATGGATGGATGGAGAATTTACGGCCTATCAGCATTCGTTGGCTATATAAGGTCATTAAGCACAATGGATGGATGGAGTTTTTACGGCCTATCTGAATTCGTAGGCTATATGAGGCCATGAAGCACGATGGATAGATGGAGTTTTTACGGCCTATCTACATTCGTTTGCTATATAATATAAGGCTATTAGGCACAACGGATGGACGGAGTTCTTATGGCCTATCAGCCTTTGTAGGCTATATAAGGCCATTAAGCATGAAAATCACTATAATAGTTCAGAATAAGCGTATTCGCCTCTTAGGAATTGCATTGGGAGATGCAGGGGGTCTATTCTAACCCCCAACCCACAGTGGGTCAGTGTGAAGAAACCATGCAAATACCTCAAGAAAACTCAATTTTTGTATTTCAAACAACTTCGGCAAAATAAACAGACTGCCATAGGTGTGTGCATGCTCTTTATTACGTGCATGCATTTATGGAAAACAGCATGTTTGTGTATGCATGGCATATTGTGAGCATATGAGTGTGCCTCCACAAGAGTACAAGCCAGCATATTGGTAAAAGTGCATGTAAATAAATGTGTGTGTGTGTGTGTGTGTGTGTGTGTGTGTGTGTGTGTGTGTGTGTGTGAATGTAAATGTGTGAAGTGGTTTGAGATCCAGACACAGGTGGCAAATATAAACCTTTACCATTAGGCTGGGGGAAAAAAGTAGTGGTTATGGTAACATGACAAAACAAAATAAAACAGGGTCGGAGGGTCAGCCTGACACCCCACCCCCAATTTTGTAATGAGGTCAGATTGAACATGAAGCAAAATTTCTCTTTTGCTGAAAATGCTTTTTGTTACATAAATAGTGGATTTCCTGAGTGCCCATAGGGTAGAAGATGGGACGGCACACAATTCATTGTTTACCATCAAATTCTGTCTTCCCTTTCCATACAAAGAAAAAAAGTTTTGGGTCGTAGGAAAATAAAGGTTTGGGTTACTGTAACCATAGGTTTTTTTCTCCTGGCCTTACCGTCACGTGTACATGAGGCGTAAGCAATCAAACCAGCTGAGAAGGGGACTGTTCTGTCTTCCATGACAACTCACCAGTCAAGCTGCAGGCACGACAGAGGTCTGTTCATGAGGGTGACTACTCTAGAGTGCTAGCTGTACTCACCTCCTGAACAGAAAGTTTTGGAGAGAAGAAAATGCTGTTAGCGGTTTCTATTGCTACTACTACTACTACTACTACTACTATCTACCTCATTTGCAACTACTACTACTAGACTGGCAGACGGCCTATCCACGAGACAAGCACAGCCAGTGTCAGTGAGCATCAGCCCTCGTGAACTGGCCTCAGGGCCGCACTGCAAGGAGGGTGAGGGGGCGTCACCTTGGAGACCCCTGCGGGAGCAGCTGCCTTCTTCTTGTCCTTTTTACCGCCTTTCTCCTTCTTGGCGCCCTTGTCCAGGGTCTGCTGAAGGTTTTCCGCCTCTGCTGTCTGCAACAGCCATGGGTAGTGGCGCCATGGAAAATGGGGGAACCTTGGAGATTGCTGGTTTTGACAAGTTATGAAGACACTCCAGATGGTCAGTCATCACTATGCAGAAGAAGTTTAAAGAATTTTGTGACACAGCCTTGCTTTACTGTTTTTCCTTTAGAAAAAAGTTTAAATAAATAATAAAAATTTCATGTAAAAAAAAGTTCAAATAAATTAAATCAAATTATTAAAATACAAGTTAATTAAATTCCTGTGGAATGTGCTGGCAGAAAATTCAAGAAATGTTTATCAATGTACTAATGTTAAATTCTTTTAGTACCGATTAAAGTGCAATATTGCAGAATGTATTAGAGTAAACCTTATGAGAGAACATCAGTTGGAAAGATTCTTTCAAAACTTTATGATGATTTCATCTATGGAGATCAGTATTGGAATCAACAATACAACAAATTGAATGCCTTTTGGGGAAATCATCAGGGTGCATTCTATGCAGTCATATGAAAACAAAAACAACAATAAAACCTATGCAAAGGATGGAAACTACTTTATAAAATTATGGAGAAAATAACAAATACAATCTTATCAAGCTTAAACTTGAAGAGTATCAAGTTGAATGTTCCAGTAAACAGAGTGATGCAATGAATGAAATAAAGTGAACATTTCAAAGCTGCCTGCAATATGGAGACAAAGACTCCCTCAAACTGGGCACCCACCACATTTGAAACACCATGCCGTGTGCACAGCAGGGACTACCTGGGTGTAGGTGATGAAGTTGTAGACGAAGGGGGTGAGATGGACACCGATGTGCCTGACCAGCTTCTCAAAGGCAGCAGGCAGACTGCCACGGTGTGATGTGTGCAGGGCCACATACTGGATACAGACACAAAGAGCCGCTTGCAGACCTGCTTACACTCCAATAGGGATAAGAGTGCTTTTTTTTAACAGTGTAGCATTTTTGGACGAGTTTGAACATTTTCAGTTTTTTAGCATCAGAACTGGGCATATTCCGGAATGAAAAACAAATAAACCATAAAATATGTCTGGAAATATTTGATTTTTTTCTTTTATCCTTTAATTTTCATGTGCTGAAAATTTAGGCATACAAAATATGCCCAAATCATAAGTAAACAGGTCTACACATTACTGAAGAGCTTCCATAAATCACTCATGTTATGAGACACCAAACTAATGCCCAGTCTTCACAAAATATAGTCACGAAATGGTGGACCTTGTGATGGCTGCCATATCAAGTCATCATTCTGATCCCGACAGTCTCTGACTTCATCTGAACTGTTGTGTTGACATGGCACTGGTCTCAGCAGTGGTATAAGAATGTTTTTAATTGCAGCATCAGCAATACATTGCTACTTCAAGCAGCAGTTGTAGTGCCGATTGATCATGACACAATTTATCACCAGTCTCTGATGCAGGTGTGCCTGCTAGTGATGATCCAGTATCCTTCAGGGGTACTCCCCTCCTTCAGTTCAGCCCGGTTGAGGCTAGTGCGGTCCTCAAGACCATCCGCAGTATGAACCCTACTCCTGTGACCTTGACCCTGTTCCCACACCCCTCTTAGTTGAGTGCATTGATGAGATCCTACCTGTCTGACACAGATGATCAATGATTGCTTCCAGACTGGCACCTTCCCCAGTGTTTTCAAGAAGTCTATAGTTAAACTGCTCTTGAAGAAGCAGGACCTAGATCCAAACAAACTTAGTAATTATAGGCCAGTCTCCAATCTTTCTTTTCTGTCAAAATTGTTAGAGAAGTTAGCTTTGCAGCAGCTGCTGGAGCACGTGTCCCAGTATGACCTTTTGGCCCGTTTTCAATCCGCGTACCATGCTCATCATTCCACCGAAACAGCTCTGCTCCGTGTTCTAAACGATCTTCTCGTTGCTTCCGACAATTCCAAAGTTTCTCTTCTTACTCTGTTGGACTTGAGTGCCACGTTCGACACAATATATCATGGAATTCTTCTCACCCGCCTTAGAAACGTTTTTGGCATTGGGAACTTAGGACTCTCTTTCCTGCATTCATATCTCTCAGAACATAGACAGACTGTTTCGATCTCTGGTTTTGCTTCTGATCCTACCCCTCTCAAGTACGGAGTCCCTCAGGGCTCTGTTCTGGGTCCTCTACTGTTTCTACTGTACACCCAACCACTCTCCAATGTAATTGACAGTCATTCAGTCTCTCACAGTGAATTTGCTACAACTCCTCCCATCCCAGTCAAATCCACTCTCTTCTTTCTACCAGCGAACACTGTATCTCTGACGTGAAACGGTGGATGACCCGGAACAAGCTCCAACTCAATGACACAAAAACTGAAGCACTCCTGGTGGGCGGCGGAGGCAAATCGGATCAGGCCCTCAAACTAACCATTGGTCACATGACATCGTCTTCTCTCAGTCTGTTAGAAATTTAGGCGTCATGTTTGACGATGATCTGTCAATGAGATCTCATGTCAACAAAGTCTGTCAGTTAGCATATTATGAGCTAAGGAAAATTAGTACCATTCGTCATTATCTTTCTCAGCAGGCCACCAAAACGCTCATCACATCACTTGTTCTGTCTCGTCTCGACTATGGAAACTCTCTTCTCGCTGGCATCACCGACACTCTGCTTAACAAACTCCAGAAAGTTCAGAATTGTGCTGCTACGCTAGTTTTTTGATGTTCCAAGCGTACGCATGTCTCATCACTCCTACATACACTTTACTGGCTCCCCATCTCTCAGAGGATAGATTATAAACTTGCTACTTTGTGCTTCAAGGCCATCGACAACACTGCATCACACGCTCTTACAGAAATTCTTGCAGTCTACAGGCCCTCCAGATCTCTACGCTCAGCTGCTGACTCTAGAATGCTTAAGGTCCCCCGCCGTAATAAGAAAACTCAAGGGCAGCGTACCTTCTCCTATATTGGACCTGTAACCTGGAATAGTCTCCCTCTCTCAGTCCGTCATTCTGACACTCTGCCCCAGTTCAAAAGTGCTCTAAAGACCCACCTCTTTCGATCCGCCTTTCCCGCTGAGCTGCTTCGCCTTACTTGACCTGGCCTGCAAGTGCTGTGTATATTGTATAGTTTGTTCTATTTGTTCTATTGGATCTTAGTTTTTGTTTTTTGTTTATGTGTGTAGTGTGTCAGTTTTTGTAGGAATGTGGTGTTGAGTGGTTGTATGAGTGTTGATCCTTTGGATTGTAAATGCCATGAGCTTGCCTTTCAAGGGAAGGTATGTGCGTATGAATAAACTATTATCATTATTATTATCTCTTCACCATCGTCAACATTTAGCCCCTTGTGATAGTCTCTTTGCCAGTCTGTCTAACCCTTCCAGTCCAGCCTCAATAGTCTCATCACCTGTCTTGTCATGTCTCTCCATTGCTTTGTACACACAGCCAGTCTGTCTAACCCTTCCAGTCCAGCCTCAATAGTCTCATCACCTGTCTTGTCATGTCTCTCTATTGCTTTGTACACAGCCAGTCTGTCTAACCCTTCCAGTCCAGCCTCAATAGTCTCATCACCTGTCTTGTCATGTCTCTCCATTGCTTTGTACACACAGCCAGTCTGTCTAACCCTTCCAGTCCAGCCTCAATAGTCTCATCACCTGTCTTGTCATGTCTCTCTATTGCTTTGTACACAGCCAGTCTGTCTAACCCTTCCAGTCCAGCCTCAATAGTCTCATCACCTGTCTTGTCATGTCTCTCTATTGCTTTGTACACAGCCAGTCTGTCTAACCCTTCCAGTCCAGCCTCAATAGTCTCATCACCTGTCTTGTCATGTCTCTCCATTGCTTTGTACACACAGCCAGTCTGTCTAACCCTTCCAGTCCAGCCTCAATAGTCTCATCACCTGTCTTGTCATGTCTCTCTATTGCTTTGTACACAGCCAGTCTGTCTAACCCTTCCAGTCCAGCCTCAATAGTCTCATCACCTGTCTTGTCATGTCTCTCCATTGCTTTGTACACACAGCCAGTCTGTCTAACCCTTCCAGTCCAGCCTCAATAGTCTCATCACCTGTCTTGTCATGTCTCTCCATTGCTTTGTACACACAGCCAGTCTGTCTAACCCTTCCAGTCCAGCCTCAATAGTCTCATCACCTGTCTTGTCATGTCTCTCCATTGCTTTGTACACACAGCCAGTCTTCCCAACACTTTCAACACCTGCCTCTTCATCAATCTCAACATCAGTCTCTTTATCAATCTCAACATCAATCTTAACATCATTCTCTTCATCAGTCTCAACACCAGTCTTCCCAACACTTTCAATGACAGTCTCTTCATCAATCTCAACATCATTCTCTTCATCAGTCTCAACACCAGTCTTCCCAACACTTTCAACAGTCTCTTCATCAGTCTCAACACTAGTCTTCCCACCACTTTCAACACCAGTCTCTTCATCACTCTCAGCACCAGTCTCTTCATCAGTCTCAACACCCGTCTCTTCATCAATTTCATCACCAGTCTTCCCATCACTTTCAGCACCAGTCTCTTCATCACTCTCAGTACCAGTCTCTTCATCACTCTCAGTACCAGTCTCTTCATCACTCTCAACACCAGTCTCTTCATTACTCTCAACACCAGTCTCTTCATCAATTTCATCACCAGTCTTCCCATCACTTTCAGCACCAGTCTCTTCATCACTCTCAGCACCAGTCTCTTCATCACTCTCAACACCAGTCTTTCTATCACAGGTCTCATCCTCCCTCTCTACAGCAGTGTCAACACTGCTCTAATTACCATACTCATCAAAAAGTTCAGCACCATTCTATGCATGCTTTTGCTTCATAACTGTTATTTATAACTGATTCTTTTATCTTTTTATTGAACTCTTGTAAAAATGCTCATATGGCTCTTTCATTTTTTCTTTTTCTTCTTTCACTGGAGTAAATACCTTTTCTATTTGTAATATGCATCTTATTCATCTGTTATTCACCCTGTTGATTCTGTGTGTGTGTGTGTGCGCGTGAGTGTGTGTGTGTGTGTGTGTGCGCGCGCGCGCGCGTGCGTGAGTGTGTGTATGTGTGCGTGAGTGTATGTGTGTGTTGGACAAAACCATTTTTTTGGTGGCAGCAATAAGGATGTGTTGTAGAGTTTGTCTTAATAACTTTCTCCCAGTCATCCTCACCATCCGTCTCTGAGGCAGACTTGGCACCAACAAGAACTCAAGAACTTGGGTGAAGTTTTTGCTGATTTTGCACTACTGCAAGTGTCTAACACCATTTCCACAAGATCCAGTCTCTATACCAAAGTCGGCACCATCAAAGACTCACAAACTTGGCCAGCAGGGTGAGGGTGTTGTAGAGGCGGGTGAGAGTGTGGAACATGCCGTCCACACAGGGGCCTGAGGGCACTGCAGACTGCACCAGTTCATGGCACGCCAGAAGCAGCTGTACCAGTCGTCCACACAGTGCCACTTCCTGGTTCTCCTGCTGTGTTGACAACCCTGCAACAGTCACCGTCATCATAAGATATATGCAGTATCTCTTTACCCTCACCCCAGTAAAACCACTGGGTCTGTTTGGGCTGTCAGTGCTCGTTAAAATTCCCCCAAATTTCAAGGATGAGACACTCATCCTTTTCTTTGGCATGTGTCTTCCAACTATTGAAGGGCATACATCAAAACCTTTACCGGAAGAACTCACGTGAACAAAGACCAAATCTACGTCATTATATTTGAGAAATTTATAACATCCTATTTTTAGATGCTTTTCAAAAAGCAAAACTAGTGGGCTTGGCCCACTTGCAACCTCACAATAATGATACACTTTGGCTAACAAGGTAAGGGTTAACCCTTGGAGAGCCACAGTCCAAAAACTCTCGCCTACTTGACAGTATCTTCAATGAGCTCACTCTCTACCAATTCTTTCAACCAATGAGAGCACAGCACACATCACAGCCTGTCTGCCATCAGTGCCAGTGCACTTGGAGTGGGCTTAAAAATAGCATCACAGCACTTTGAGGGTTAATAACTCCTCTGTGCAACAGGCACCATGTGGTTCCCCTGCTACAACTGTCCTGGGCCCCTACAAGGTGCCAGCTGTCTGTTGCCATGAGGGGGAAGAAGGTGTCAATTCGCAGCGATGGATGGATGGATGGATGGAGTTTTACGGCCTATCAGGCTTTGTAGGCTATATAAGGCCAAGCAAGAAAATCACTAGAACAGTTCCAAGTAAGTGCAATTCAAGTCACGGTGTCCCTAGTTATTCGCCTCTTACGAATCGCATAGGATGACGCGGTGGGTCAATTCTTACCCTGAACCCACAGGGGGAGAATTCATAGCGATTCAAGCATGATCAGTAGAGCTCGATCATTGCCTGTCTCAAGAGAGTCCAATTTGGAAAATCCTCTTCATGATTTAGGGTGCAAAACAGGAAAGTGGTATGCCAAGGAGAAGCTTGATTGATGGATGGATGGATGGTGTTTAAGGCCTATCAGCCGTTGTAGGCTATTTAAGGCCATTAAACATGAAAATTGCCAGAACAGTTGAGAGTAAACGCAAATCACGTCACGGGTGTCCCTAGTTATTCACCTCTAATGAATTGCTTAGGGAGACACAGTGGGTCAATTCTTACCCTGATCCCACTGTAGGAAATAAATTTGATTGGTGAACCTGCACCCATGAGTGTAAGTGTGTGTGTGTGTGTGTGTGCACGAATGCATATGTGTATTCAAGAACACAAAAATCATGTCTTACTATCAGTTCTGTGTTTAATTTCAATGATACTATTCTTCAGATCTTCTCCAGGAAATGTATTTTCTTCAAACAGTGGTGAGATTTCAGTGCATGCTCAGAAGAAAACACACGGAGAGACAGGTATGCATAATACTCAAAGGCATGTTTGAAATTTCTTTGCATTTGTAAAAGATATAGCCTTCACATGTGTACCTACTGTATATCCCATCAACTCCAGGGAAGTTCTTTAGAGTTTCCTTTGAAATATATATAATACCCACTCTATTTTTAAAAAACCAAAACAAAAACAAAACCCCACATACTGAAAATATCTCTTTCTGAATCCAAAGACATTTCACCAAACTCTTCAGTGCAAAGCACCAGTCAGGCTGGCAGTGACAGCTTGACACGGAAGTCACAGTGAGTTGTGCAAAGCACCAGTCAGGCTGGCAGAGACAGCTTGACACGGAAGTCACAGTGAGTTGTGCAAAGCACCAGTCAGGCTGGCAGAGACAGCTTGACACGGAAGTCACAGTGAGTTGTGCAAAGACTGCAAGCAGACTGACCATCCTGGGATGCAGAGTCCTGGAGGCGGGCGGCCTTAATCTGGGACAGCACCCACTCTGTGTCCTCCAGGTCCTGCTCAAGGTGAGACAGCAGCAGCAGCAGGGCGGTGGGTGCTGCCACTCGCTCCGTCACCAGCGTCAGGTGTGTCTGCTCCTCCAGTTGCACCGTCTGCAAGGCATGGTGTGTCTCTAGTCACACGCTGGTGTCTTCACTCACCAACTTACTTACCTCTTGTGCCCAACAGCATAGGGCAATAACAAAGGTTCTGTTCTGGGCCAGTTTCTAAACAGTGTTGCAGATGTGCTTTAAGGTTTTAAGTACTCTTTCCACCAATCGTCACCAGGCGTTCTTGAATCTTTCTCTTTGGCCTTTTCCTTCTGGTGTCCAGTGGAGGGTAGTCAGGGCGATGCTCCCTTGCTCTTTGGGTGACATGCCTGGTCCAGCTTCATCACCCCCTGATTGTGGTGTCCATCTTCAATCACCTGCTGACCATGGCAGCAGTGCTGTTTTCTGGCATCCCTGCACCAAGTCTAGACCAGTGTGAACTATGAATTTTGAACCTTCCTTGTTACACTTGCAGAGACTGATTCTCTACTAATTTTGCTGTAATGCACAGACCTGTGGTGTATTGCTAGTGCAACCTACAACAAAACTGTGAATTATTATTTTATACAATATTATGACCCTAACCCACAGTTTTGAATTTATTATAACCCATGCAAATTAAAATCATATAAAGCGACAGGAGATTTATCTAACTAAATGTTTTGAAGTGCAGTGCAGATTATGGTTTAATGATATGGTTTAGGTATTATTGAACATTATGGTCTGCTAACACTGTCTTCACCAACTGGACAGGCAATAAAGTTCTTAGCTTGGTGAGAACTAATCACTTATTTTCTTCTGACCTTGACACAACCATCTGACCGTGTGTGACCTACTCGCCTGGCCCTGACCTTATTAGTAATTTGTAGTAGCTACTATGACCTACTGTACTTAGCATGATTTACCACAACCTGCTATTCAGACCTTTACCCGATCCATGAGCACCTGGCCTCTCCATGACCTACTGACCTTGGAATGACCAATGACTTGAGCTTAACCCAGTGCAGTGACCTTTCTGTGAACTACTGACCTTGGTTTATGACCAATGACCTGTGCATGACCTGGTGAAGTGACCTTTCTGTAACCTACTGACCTTGATATGACCAACGACCTGTGCATGACCCAGTGCAGTGACCTTTCTGGGACCTACTGACCTTGGTATGACCAATGACCTGTGCATGATGCAGTGCAGTGACCTTTCTGTAACCTACTGACCTTGGTATGACCAATGACTTGTGCATGACCTGGTGCAGTGACCTTTCTGTGAACTACTGACCTTGGTATGACCAATGACCTGTGCATGACCCAGTGCAGTGACCTTTCTGGGACCTACTGACCTGGTCGATGTCTGCCAGCTGGGTGTGGATGTCCTGGGCCAGGTGCTGCAGGATCTGGGGCAGGTCAGTATGCTGTCGCCCCAGGTCCAACAGGCACCCCAGCATCAGCCTGCAGGTGGCCATGTCATCTGCAGTCATTGACAATGGCATTTTTCAATTGGAACACGTACACTGATGCACACAGAGTAATGAAGACCAGACATCACACATGGCTCTAGACAATGGATTTTTCAGTTAGAACACTTACACTGCTGCACACAGAGTAAATAGGACCAGACATCACACATGGCTACAGACAATGGCATTTTCAATTGGAACACGTACACTGATGCACACAGAGTAATGAAGACTAGACATCACACATGGCTCTAGACAATGGATTTTTCAGTTAGAACACTTACACTGATGCACACAGAGTAATGAAGACCAGACATCACACATGGCTCTAGACAATGGATTTTTCAGTTAGAACACTTACACTGATGCACACACAGTAATGAGGACCAGACATCACAAATGGCTATCGACAATGGCATTTTCAATTGGAACACGTACACTGATGCACACAGAGTAATGAAGACTAGACATCACAAATGGCTATCGACAATGGCATTTTCAATTGGAACACTTACACTGATGCACACAGAGTAATGAGGACCAGACATCACACATGGCTATAGACAATGGATTTTTCAGTTAGAACACTTACACTGATGCACACAGAGTACATTGGATCAGACATCCTGCATGGGGCTATTGACAACATGATTTTTTCCATGGAACACACTGATGCACAAAAGTAAACAGTAACATACATCATTTATGCTACAGACAAGAGGACTTGCATTTGGGATAGTCAGAGCAATGCTTTAATGGTCATAAGTGCAAGCAACATCTGCAATAACCAAAGCACCACACACTTGTATCCCAATCATGCACACACACACAAATGGAAACTGTGGTCATCCCATATGCACTTATGCAGCCCCAAAATGTGGGGTTTCCTTGGCAACGTGCAACAGTACTGCAGGGAATCTTTGCCATCCTGGAAGTCTCACCATATGTTCTCTCTCTCTGCTGCCACAGTACTGGCTCCACCAGACTTGTGACTGACAGAGATGATGATGATGAAGATGATGAAGATGCTAATGAAGATGATGATGATGATGATGATGATGATGATGACGATGATGAAGATGATGGAGTTTTATCGCCTATCAGCCTCAATACGCTATGTAAAGCCATTGACTGCAAAATCTCTTGCGCTGGTTAGAGTGAGGGCAGGTCCATCTTGATTTCCCAAGTTATTTGCCTTTCAGGAATTGCACAGGGAGACATGGGGGTCTATTCTTACCCCCAACCCACAGGGAGACATGGGGGTCTATTCTTACCCCCAACCCACAGGGGGACACGGGGGTCTATTCTTACCCCCAACCCACAGGGAGACATGGGGGTCTATTCTTACCCCCAACCCACAGGGGGACACGGGGGTCTATTCTTACCCCCAACCCACAGGGAGACACGGGGGTCTATTCTTACCCCCAACCCACAGGGAGACATGGGGGTCTATTCTTACCCCCAACCCACAGGGAGACACGGGGGTCTATTCTTACCCCCAACCCACAGGGAGACACGGGGGTCTATTCTTACCCCCAACCCACAAGGAGACATGGGGGTCTATTCTTACCCCCAACCCACAAGGGGACTGACTGACAGAGGAGGGGCAAGGCGTTAGTCATTAGTGGCACCCACCAATAGTCTGCTCAGTGCAGAGCTTGAGAGCCCAGCTGTAGACCTGCTGGAACTCGGAAGAGGAGGGGGGCAGGTGGGTGGTCAGCGCCGAGATGATGGACAGCAGACATCCCACTTCCTTCCAGGAGCGCTGCTCCTCATCCGCACTCAGCACATTGGCCACCAGCCTCTGCAGCACACCACAGTGCATGGTACCAAACACCAGAGAGAGGAGAGTAAGAGGGGAGGAAGAGGAGTGTGGGAGTGGAAAAGGGAGAGTGGGTGAGAGTTAGGGGGCGGTTGAGTGGATGTCGGCATGTGTGGGTAGAATTGGGTGGGAGGTGGGGTGAGGCTATAGTGGCTGGGTAGAGTGAGAGCTGGTGTCAGGGAGAGGGACAGATGTTACAAAGGGAGGGAAAATAGAGCCATACTGATGTAGATGGGAGATAAGGTAGAGATTTCAGTGGGGGTTTTCTGGGAAAAGGGATTAAGAAATTGATTGGGAGAACTTGGGAGTTCAGGGTATGTTGTTGGGATGGAAGGGGTGGAAGCATAATCCCAAGAAAGACGCAATTTTTTTGCCCAACCCCACTTTACTGTGTGTGTAAAACCAGGCAATTTAGAATAGCAACGTCTTCAGATGACAAACCAATTTCCAAAGGAAATGAAAGCATCTCCTTGCAAGACCTGACGGACACTGAATTCACACTTGTGGTGAAACAAGTGTTCCCTTCTGTGAAAGCTGAAAAGTTATGTGTGTTATGATAGAATACAAGTTTGCAAACTACACCTTACCTGGAACTTCTTCACGTGAGTGTGGATTTTCTCTGTTGGATTGTCAATGGGTTCCTCTTTTTCATCTCCAGCCACTGCTCTCTCTGAAATTAATGGATTTTGTTTTCTTTCTGGTGTGTTCCATGAGCACAATAAAGTTTACATAAAAACAAAGATGTATGACAGAGCAGAGGTGCAGCCGTAAGCAAAAGAAACATAATCTCGACCAATAATTAACTGACTTACCAGCTCCTTTGTCAAGGTGAATGCCTCGACTGACACAGACAAAGTTAGTCAAACATCACTATACTTCACATCCTATACAAGATAATGAGCCAAATAAAACAGTTAGGAGATGTAAAGCTCGAAGACAATTTACAATGCTCATAGCAGGTGGCTGGGGGGTGTGTGTGTGTGTGTATGTGTGTGTGTGTGTGTGTGTGTGTGTGTGTGTGTTGGGGTTGGGGAGGAGGAGGAAGAAAACCAACCCAATCCATCCCAACCCACCCTGCTAACAAAAACCTGCTAAGGAAGATAATTACCGAGGTGGGTAAGGCATTGCAGCAAGGAGCTGAGGCCCCTGTCTGTTGCCATGGAGACCACAGTCAGTACACTCTCCAGGCATTGTCCTGCCACTCCCTTGGTCCGCTCCCTTCTTCCCTCCCCTGCCTGCTGGTTCTCCATGTAGTGAGTCAGGAAGAGTCTGCAGCAAGACAAGGTCAGGGTAAGAGTAACAGCCCATGCTTTGTAAAGACTTTTATCAACTCCTGGCTCAAACTGCTTCACTCTTTATTCCCTGGGCAATGGCCATCTAAATGATTCATAGTTGGCACTCCACAACAAACATACAGAAAGAGAAGAAGGATAAACAGTCTGGTTCCAGCACTCTTACACATGAACAGGGAAGTGCGTATGCACACGTAGACACACAGACACAGACAGACATGCACAAACATACACACACATGTTTGTGCACTTGCACATGCTCACTTGAAACAGCATGCTCACCTGGCCAGGGTGAAGCATTGTTTCAGGGCAGGAGTTGTCTCCCCTGCAGGTTGACTGCCTGCCACCAGGTGGAGCTTCTGCTGTGCCACACCCACCAGGTGTGGTAGCAGGGTTTTCTCCCCTCTAAGGATGTCCAGTGCCCCCTGGTGACTAGGGGAAGAGTCACTGCAAAACAATGGCCGTGTCAACTTGACCCACAACTCCAGCAGTCATTTGCTACAGACAGCAAGCTTGACCTAATGCAACACCACATCTTGCATTTGCATCCCTAAAATATGATTTAGGTACAAATAAACACACAAAGGATTCTCACTGACTCAAAACAGTATTCAGAACATCTACACAAGGTTGTCATGATGACGATGAATTCATTTTCATCTTGAGACATGATTGATTTCACAGAATAAGCACAAACTCAAGATGTTCAGGACTAAAAGCATGACACCAAGGCATCAAAAGTTGTTGAAGTGTCTAGTGATTCTAGTCTAAGGCAAAAAAACAAAAACAATTGTGGTAACAGTAACCTGACAGACCCCAATATTTTTCTGCTGACCCAAAACTATTCTTTGAAAATGCAAAAACAGAAAAAAAGATAAAGAATATATGGTAATCAATGAATTGTGTGCTGTCCCATCTTCCCTGCCTTATGAACACTCGGGAAATCCATTATTTAAGTATACATTTTTTTTTTTCAGCTAAAGAGAATTTGTGATTTATGATCAATCTGGCTTAAAAGTTCAGACCCACCTACTGACCCTATTTTTTTCCATGTAACCATAACCACAACTATTTGTTCTTTGGCCCAATCTGAGCCTCATCTCCCACAGCCATTCACAAAAACAAGCACACACACCAAGAGCAGATACTCTCTAGTGCAGCTTTTCTGCCGCTTCCTTTTCCCATGTCTGTCTTTTTGAACCAGCCACATTCACCTCTAGACCACAAATGCAGAATCCTAAGATGCACCGAGACGGTCAGTGTCTGTCTACCCATCTTGTCTCTCCATGCCTTCTCAGTATTTGTCCAGTATTTGCATTTGCAGTGAATATCTTCACTCCAAACCATCTACACAACAGAGCTTGTACAAAACATGCTGATGAGCGTCTTACAAGAACAAGGCTTGATGTTGCAGACTTGTGAATATTTGTTTAAAAAACAGTCGAGTGTTGATGTTCAATCCCTTCTTTTGATGACTTTGCTACACACATGCATGCACATACACAGAGACACACATGCATGCACATACACAGAGACACACTTGCATGCACATACACAGAGACACACTTGCATGCACATACACAGAGACACACTTGCATGCACATACACAGAGACACACTTGCATGCACATACACAGAGACACACTTGCATGCACATACACAGAGACACACTTGCATGCACATACACAGAGACACACTTGCATGCACATACACAGAGACACACTTGCATGCAAATACACATATGCATGAATGCACACATATATACACACTTGCACACACACTTGCACACAAATACACATATGCTTGAATGCACACACACACACACACACATATGCTTGCACACACACACTTGCACACATGTGTGTGGGCGGGCACAATCACACACACACACACACACACACATATGGAAACATCTGTGTACAAAAATACATACACACACACACACACTCCTCCCAATAGACACACACACACACACACACATGTGCAAACACACACATCAACACACACACACACACACACACACACACACACACACACCTGTGCAAACATACATACACACACACACACATATACACACACACACCAGTGCAAACACACACACACACACACCAGTGCAAACACACACACACACACACACACATACACACACACACACCAGTGCAAACACACATACACATACACACACACACATCAGTGCAAACACACACACACACACACACACACATATACACACACACACCAGTGCAAACACACATACACACACACACAAACACCAGTGCAAACACACACACACACACACACACCAGTGCAAACACAGATACACACACACACAAACACCAGTGCAAACACACACATACACACACACACACAAACACCAGTGCAAACACACACATACACACACACACCAGTGCAAACACACATACACACACACACACACACACACACACACCAGTGCAAACACACACACACACACACACACAAACACCAGTGCAAACACACACATACACACACACACACACAAACACCAGTGCAAACACACACACACACACACACACACAAACACCAGTGCAAACACACACACACACACACACAAACACCAGTGCAAACACACACACACACACAAACACCAGTGCAAACACACACACACACACTACACACACACACCCCAATGCAAACACACACATACACACACACACCCCAATGCAAACACACACATACACACACACACCCCAATGCAAACACACACATACACACACATACACACACACACCCCAATGCAAACACACACATACACACACACACCCCAATGCAAACACACACATACACACACACACCCCAATGCAAACACACACATACACACACACACCCCAATGCAAACACACACATACACACACATACACACACACACCCCAATGCAAACACACACATACACACACACACCCCAATGCAAACACACACATACACACACACACCCCAATGCAAACACACACATACACACACACACCCCAATGCAAACACACACATACACACACACACCCCAATGCAAACACACACATACACACACACACCCCAATGCAAACACACACATACACACACACACCCCAATGCAAACACACACATACACACACATACACACACACCCCCCAATGCAAACACACACATACACACACACACCCCAATGCAAACACACACAAACACACACATACACACACACACCCCAATGCAAACACACACATACACACACACACCCCAATGCAAACACACACATACACACACACACCCCAATGCAAACACACACATACACACACACACCATCAACAAATTCCAGCCACCCAATCTACCCCTCCCATCCCTTCCCTGACAGACCTGAGCAGTGCTTGGAGGATGTCCCGAGTGAAGGGCAGAGACAGCAGAGTGGTGGGCGCCTTGCCCCCTGAGGGACGTGCCCGCTTGCCCCCCCCTGCCTTCTCCCTCAGCACTTGGCTGAGCTGCTGGTAGTGGCTGAAGAGCTGTACCACCTCACGGCAGCTCTCCTCGCTGCAAGGGGAGAGCACCCAGTTGTAAAGGCATTTGTGACATGAAATAGTACCAAATGTTATAATAATAATAATAATAATAATAATAATAATAATAATAATAATAATAATAATAAAATAAATATAAAAAATAGCATTTATAACGCACATTTCTTGCAGGCATAGCCACATTTACATACAGTTACTCGTCAGTCATACTACATAGCACAACACTCGTACGACTATCATACCAGGACTTGAAAAATAAAACCTAGGAGGTTACAGAAAAGCAAGACGAAACATATGGGTTTTTAACCGAGATTAAAAAATGGACATAGTTGGTGCATCATGTAGGCCAGCCGGCAGGGAATTCCAGACACTAGGGGCAATGAAACTGAAACCACGCTCTCCGAAAGACTTGGTACTACGCTTCGGAATTTTCAGAAGCTTTTCAGTTGATGAGCAGAGAGAACAGGAAGAGTGATAGCTGGAATGGTTGAATCAAAACGACGGTACGTCAAAACAGCAATTTGTACTGGCAGCGGAAATTAATTATGACAGCAGTGATTTTGTATAGGAAAAGCCTACGAGAGTTGGGGTTAGAACAGACCCACCATGTCTCCCTGTGAGTTGGGGTTAAGAACAGACCCACCATGTCTCCCTGTGAGTTGGGGTTAAGAACAGACCCACCATGTCTCCCTGTGAGTTGGGGTTAAGAACAGACCCACCATGTCTCCCTGTGAGTTGGGGTTAAGAACAGACCCACCATGTCTCCCTGTGAGTTGGGGGTAAGAACAGACCCACCATGTCTCCCTAACTGATTTGTAACAGGTGAATAACTAGGGAAATCATAACATGCTCTTACTCTAACCAGTTCTAGGGATTTTATGGTCACTGGTCATGAATGGTTTACATAGGCTGATGGGCCGTAAACGCTCCATTTATCAAATGGCAGATAATAAGACAATCAGTGGACAACCGCTGATCAACATTAATTGCAGTGCATACATTCCTGATGAAAAACAAGTAATGGTAATAATGCACGTAGCCCACCAAATGAAAATGTTACATCTCACGCTTTAGAACATTCCCAAGGAAATTTTACTCATACAATCTCTGTAATGAATTAAGTCTCCAATAAATTGCCTCCCAAGTCTCTTGCACAGGCAAGCAAGATAACACTTTTAGTTTTACCTGTGCTTCTTATCATTGGTCAGTGACTCTCATCAGGATATGTTGCAACTATGATATGAAAGAGTGCAGCCCAACCAAAGAGTGTTACATCATAAGCAGCCAACAACAGAAAGCATACATTGTTTTCCAAACGGTAATAACGGCTGTTCATCTGATTGATAACTCGGTCCTAAGTCATCTCATGAATAATTTTTGTGTTGTAACAGTATCGTCATAGGTTTTTCCAAATTGGCTCGATGGACGTACCTGTACTTTCCAGAGATGAATGTGTACTCCATCAGCACCTCGTAGATGCCAATCACAAGGAGAGCGAAGATGCTGTTGCGCACGCCAACACTGTTCCCTGTGGAGAAGTCTGCAGACTTGTCCTAGGGAGGAGCCAAGTTTCAGCTGACTAAATTTCAACATACAGCAAATTCATCAACGTATTGCAATTTCACATCATTGCAAAGGGTAAGAATGGTTCTATTATTGGTATACATCACCGAGAAGCACGGTTAGCAAAGGCGTTCCTCACATGAAGCAGGAAAGGATGGCCACCACATTTAGGTAAGACTTTTACTCCTCTGGTAATACTTGATTTTAGTGTAAATTTAGGCATACATTTTTCTCTCTTTCTTCAGTTGCAAGTAGCACACACATATATGCAAAATGGCAGTTCAGCTTCTACTTCTAGACAGAAGTCTGACAAAGTCAAGGTGAACAGCTAGGTCAAGGTGAACAGCTAGGTCAAGGTGAACAGCTAGGTCAAGGTGAACAGCTAGAGAACAAAGGAAGATGGCCTCGGGGTGCTTTGTTCCTACCAGTTCAAAGTCCTCCATTTCACTCTTGATCATGCGTCGCGTCAAGGACTTGAGACAACCTTCCAGGTGAGTCAACATCTCCTCCAGTTCCTCATCGACATTCTCATCGTCATCATTGCCAGTGGCAGGCCTCTGCTGCTGCAGTCGGCGTGACAAGAGGACACACTCCTGCACACTGGCAAGCAGGTGTGACTGGAATGATTGAATGAATGCTTGAATGAATGAATGAATGAAAGAAAGAGGAAAGGAAGGAAGTTTTGAGGTCTATCAGAGTTTGTAGGCTATGTAAAGCCATTGATGACAAAAATCACTGGAGCTGGTTAGAAGCAAGTCCAGACTGGGCTGACCTACTGACCTAGTTATCTGCCTCTCGTGAATTGCATAGGGAGACACAGCGGGTCTACGTTTACCCATACCCCATAGGGGGAGGTGGGACTGGAACAAACACTGATGCATTCCCCAATCAACTCTCTGGCTTACAGTGGCAAACAGATCATCAAGAACAGATATAGTCTACCAACAAACTGACCATGCAAATATGTGCATGCATACATGCATGTGCATATGTGCTTGCTTGCTTCTGTGGATATGCACATATGCACATTCACACATTCCTGTGTGTGTGTGTGTGTGTGTGTGCATGGTGTGTGTATGTGTGTGCATGCATGTGTGTGCGTGTGCATGAGTGTCTGAATGTGTATGCGTATATGTGTGTGTCCATGCACAAAAGAACTTTGCATGCAGAGCAAAGCCATTTATGAGGGCCAGCACAGTCTAGGTCGTCCTGTGACGAGTCTGGAATTTACCAAACAGAGAACTGGTACTGGGCATGCTCCCTGTACTCTTGAAGAACAACGTCATCACTCCATCCTCCATAGAGGGACAGACGACACACTTTGCCTTTCCCCTCCCAACGAGTATTCACTTTTCTTTCAAACATGCATGTGCATCAACACAGTGGAGAGTGAGCCGACGAACACTCACCAGGGGCTCAGCGAGGAAGACCTGGTCTCCCTGGGCACTGATGCAGGGCTGCAGTTTGACTGGGGGGTTCACGTCTTCGGACGCCTCGTAGTACTGCTTCAGCTGCAACAAAGGCACAGTGGTCATTTACTGGCCAATGATAGTCCATCACCATCCCAATGAACATCATCATCATCATCATCATCACATTACATATATTCACAAAAATGTTTCATATTATCATGAATGCCATAGTCATTACCAGTTCCTTTACTAAACAGTCTAAAGATAAATTTCAAACAGATGGAAGAGTAACCAAATGAGCCCAACAGACTTTTTCAGTTCCTTGAGCAAGAAAAAAGACAAATGCATTTGTGGATAGGAAATGTTCGTCAACCCAAAACATGCGAGTTCATACAGTTTTTCCAAATGTGACATCTTCTGACATTTTGGACAGATTTCCATGAAACCATTCCATTTTGCTGAATGCAGGAGAACTTTCAAATTTCACATACAATTTCCAAAGAAGGATTATTTTTTTAACAGATTTTCTGCAAACATTTACCAAGCTGCTGAATGAGTTAAGCAGAAAGTGAGTGCAGCAACCCCTTTGAAACAGGAAGTGAGTGCAGCAACCCCTTTGAAACAGGAAGTGAGTGCAGCAACCCCTTTGAAACAGGAAGTGAGTGCAGCAACCCCTTTGAAACAGGAAGTCTGGAACTGCTACTGCATGGAACTGTGTCGAGCTCACTCCTTGATTCCACTTACAGCCCCAGCAGCACACCATTCCTCTCCTCACCCTGGGCCATGGAGCTTTCAGGGTCTGATTTGTTAAAAGTCAAGTAAAGGAGGTGCTTTATATAGCGATTTATGACCCATATCTGAGTCTCAAACCGTTTTACACTTTACCCCCCAATCACTGGGCCGCTTGATCAATCCTTCACTGGCACCTGACAATAAACACAGTGACAGAGATTTAAGACGCACATAATTAGGCACTAGCACCCACTCCACTCCCTGGGGAGAATTCCAACCCAATGCTGACTCATGGCTGCATGCAAGAGTTAAATGCACTGCAGCGTACCATCACTGCCCTCTCACGTACCCACTTTTACTCCTGGGTGGGGAGAAGCGATGTGAGTTAGGGATATTGCTCGAAGCATGCAACTCTGGGAACAAGGCAGCTTCAAACACCACACCCACTAGCCGTAACCAACTACAGGTGAAGCGCACTAACCACTTGGCCATGGGGGCCCATAGAGATCCAGTAGCTCAGCTACAGGTGGTCCCTGGCAGCATGTGGTGGTGGGTGATGACGTGAGAGGCAACTACACAGCCCACCTGAGCATTGGTTCCTGCGCCAGGCCTGCATTCAGGCAGCTTCTCATGGCCAGTGCCTGACAACACAGCTTACCTGGGAATTCTCACTGCCAGTGCCTGACAACACAGCTTACCTGGGAAGGGAATTCTCACTGCCAGTGCCTGATGCCACAGCTTACCTGGGAATTCTCACTGCCAGTGCCTGACGCCACAGCTTACCTGGGAATTCTCACTGCCAGTGCCTGACGCCACAGCTTACCTGGGAATTCTCACTGCCAGTGCCTGACGCCACAGCTTACCTGGGAATTCTCACTGCCAGTGCCTGATGCCACAGCTTACCTGGGAAGGGAATTCTCACTGCCAGTGCCTGACAACACAGCTTACCTGGGAATTCTCACTGCCAGTGCCTGACGCCACAGCTTACCTGGGAATTCTCACTGCCAGTGCCTGACGCCACAGCTTACCTGGGAATTCTCACTGCCAGTGCCTGACGCCACAGCTTACCTGGGAATTCTCACTGCCAGTGCCTGACGCCACAGCTTACCTGGGAGTTCTCACTGCCAGTGCCTGACAACACAGCTTACCTGGGAAGGGAATTCTCCCTGCCAGTGCCTGACAACACAGCTTACCTGGGAATTCTCACTGCCAGTGCCTGATGCCACAGCTTACCTGGGAATTCTCACTGCCAGTGCCTGACAACACAGCTTACCTGGGAATTCTCCCTGCCAGTGCCTGACAACACAGCTTACCTGGGAAGGGAATTCTCACTGCCAGTGCCTGACGCCACAGCTTACCTGGGAATTCTCACTGCCAGTGCCTGACAACACAGCTTACCTGGGAAGGGAATTCTCACTGCCAGTGCCTGACAACACAGCTTACCTGGGAATTCTCACTGCCAGTGCCTGACAACACAGCTTACCTGGGAATTCTCACTGCCAGTGCCTGACAACACAGCTCACCTGGGAATTCTCACTGCCAGTGCCTGACAACACAGCTTACCTGGGAAGGGAATTCTCACTGCCAGTGCCTGACAACACAGCTCACCTGGGAATTCTCACTGCCAGTGCCTGACGCCACAGCTTACCTGGGAATTCTCACTGCCAGTGCCTGACGCCACAGCTTACCTGGGAATTCTCACTGCCAGTGCCTGACGCCACAGCTTACCTGGGAATTCAGGAGGTCCAGGATGGCAGTCTGCAGCTGTGAGTTCTTCCTCATCACCTCACACAGGCCCTGTAGTGCAAGGACACTTGGTGCATGTTCACTGCAAATGCTTGCACGTTACACAAGTGGCAGAGATAATCGATGGCCTCATGCTTGATGGTAAAAAGACAGTGGAAGAGAAACCATAAACAGGACAGAAGAAACCTTAGAAGTCCTAGATTTGGATACTTAGTTTTCTAAAGATCCATCAGCTTAGCAAACGCGCTGGACCAATTTCAAATAGAACACACAATATGGCTATAATGTTACTTCGGTCATGTAATAAAACAAGGACGAGGGCAAAGCACAGCTGATTAGTGTTCTGTGCCTTTGAACTTTGCCATTGAAGTCCTTGAAGAAGAGATAGGATTCTGGAGTTCCCACTCCATGAGGGTAGAGATGGGTTGGAACAGGTGTTTGGTAAGTACAGAGCCGGACATCCTTCACAGGTGAGACACAAAGTTTCAAGCCTCCAGAGAGGACCAAACTCCCTACCTCACAGTGAACAACCAAGTGTTCTAACTGAGCCACTAAGGTCCTTGACAAATTCTGTCTGCATTGCCAATGTCTATACATCACAAACTGTTCATATTATCTGTTTTGGCCTTACATGCCCTTTGACAATATGAAGGAGGGGCAGGATTTTGAAGGAGGCCACGCATGCCTGCAGAGCAGGGCTGGAACTGGTTTTAAGAATGCATGCTAGCATAGCTAGAGATGGGGGATGAAGTGTCTGTGCCAGTGTATCTGTGCTTGTGTATGCATGTTTCAGTCATATCCATATTTGTGTCAATCTCATTTTCTTCTGGGTATTTAACTTTTCATTCCTCACAGCAACTGACCAAAAATATCAGTACAAATTTTAAAAAGTTTGAAAGGTCAACTAACCTCTCAATCCTCATTTCAATAATCTATTCATCCATCCATACACTTATGCTTTCAGATCCCATTTATCCATCCATCATCTGTTCAAATCTCATTAATCCATCTATCCATCCATCCAATATGGTCACATACCTGGTACAGCAGGAGGCGCACATCTGCTTGCTGAGAGGAGCAGCGCCGAAGGTTGGCCAAGATCTCCAGGCAGAGTGGCTCATTGGTGCCGACATTGTACTGGTGTGTGTCAGCCTGCACCTGTGTACACACCACATACACACTTGTCATGCAGGCAGAGTGGCTCATCGGTGCCGACATTGTACTGGTGTGTGTCAGCCTGCACCTGTGTACACACCACATACACACTTGTCATGCAGGCAGAGTGGCTTATTGGTGCCGACATTGTACTGGTGTGTGTCAGCCTGCACCTGCGTACACACCACATACACACTTGTCATGCAGGCAGAGTGGCTCATTGGTGCCGACATTGTACTGGTGTGTGTCAGCCTGCACCTGTGTACACACCACATACACACTTGTCATGCAGGCATGTGGGGGAGGCAAAGAGGAAAACATTGAAAGGAGAGGTAGGGAGAGTGAGGGATGGAGGAAACAAAGGAAAGACTCTCTCTTTCTGTTTCTTTTTCTCCTACCTTCTTTCATGTATGTATCCACAAATGCAAATAAACCTTCATTCATCATTCATGCATACAGAAGAAGAGACTAACACTCTCTCTCTCTCTCACACACACACATGTGCATGCACACACACACATACATGCACACACACACACACACACACACAAACGCACACACACACATGCATACACACACACACACACACACACACAAACATGCATACACAAAGGAAAATGCTGGTACCTGGCTGAGCATGAAGGGCAGGCTGGCCTGGCTGGAGGGCATGCTTCCCTGTACGCGGAAGTGTTTCAGGATGCTCAGGTAGCCCGTCACACTCACCTTCCTGGCATCCAGCTGCCTGCACACAACACAGCAAGCAATTACAATGCTAGCAGTCTTTTCCATTGCTTGCAGACATCAATGTTCATTCAAATAAGGCAAAGTTGTGTATAGACAATATACAAAATGTAGTATGTTGCAGTGGTCATGCTTGTTAAAGTTCTGGTTTTGGAGCAAAGTCCTGGGTATGGGTAGCAATCATACTGTTGTTGCTGCTGCTGAGAAGAAGCATGGAGGAAGAGGAGGAGGAGGTATCTGCATTGTCATACTAACACTAACACACAAGGTGTCCCTCCTCTGATGACTAGGTGAATATCTCAAGGATGTATTTCATTCCTAGATATCTATCTCTGAAGGTATAACAATGAAGATTCCTCCTCCTCCTCCTCCTCTTCTACTCCTCTGCAGTAGCAACAGCAAGAGTGCTGTCCAAGATTTAGTCTCCATAAAGACAATTTCTTTCAGATACACAATATACTGCAACATGTCAGCACCCTGTCATAAATTTCACAAGTATAGCTTAGTGTCTTGCTTGTATTTCTTGACACTTTCGATAAGCAGGGTGGGAATCTGTTTGTTTCTGCAGAGCAACCATCCTTAAAACTGTTCAAGACTAACCTAAACTTTTGGAAATATTTCATTTTACAGAAGTGTACAAGTACACATTACATCAAGTGCGTTGACAGATTCTTTACTGATATGAAGATGCATTGTTCTGTCTTTGATAAATGAATGTCAACAGCATTTATGCCATGACTTTGATCACTGGTAAAGCAGAGGTGCTAACTTTTATACTACTTCTCACCCAACAATGTGCGTTCGAGCTGCACACTCTTATGCCCTGGTCATCAAGCTACTTTGATTATAATTCCAAAATCATTTCAACTCCATAAGGAGCACACAACAGGTTGCAGAAGAACTCACAATAGTCAGCTTTCAATGATAGCCTGCTCAACCCTCACAGACACCCAGTTTTACCCCTGGGTGGGGAGAAGCACTATGAGTTAAATGCCCCACACAAGGATGAAAATCTGGGATCCATACAGCTTTGAACAGTGCACCCACCAGCTGCAAGCAACTGCAGGTCAAGCATGCTAACCAGGATGGATGGATGGATGGACAGTTTTACGGCATATCAACCTTTGTAGGCAATGTAAGGCCAATGAGCGTAAAATCACAAGAACAGATTAATGCGCAATTAAAGTCCCGATGTTCTTAGTTATTCGCCTCCTATGAATCACGTAGGGAGGCGCGGTAGGTCCATTCTGACCCCAACCCACTGGGGGCTGCTAACCAGGACAACGGAGCCACACCTGTTGAAGAGGGCTTTGCGGAGCGCCAGGAGGAGCGAGTCTCGAAGAGGGCGATTCAGCTTGAGAAGGGGGTGGATGGCAGACAGCAGGCCTGCCGCAGCAGAGAGAGGCAGCTGGTTCAAATGCTGCACTGCTTCCCGCAGCCTTGGCGCCGACTGCAGCAGCAGCATGGGCTCTGCCACCACCAGCTTTCCCAACAGCTCTGAGAGGAAGCATAGGGCAGCATTCAAATGTGGAGCATGGGGTCTTGGCAAAGCAGTGCAGTGAAGCACAGGGACAGACAAGATGGCAATGCTGTAGGTGATGAAACAGTAAATTCAGCATCACAAAAATGCATATCAGTTATAATAATTATAACAACAGTAATGATAACCATACTGATGATGTCAACAACAATGATGATGAACATAGCAGGTGGAATCCCTAGAACTGTGCACAAAGTATGTCATGAATAAATGTTGCCAACACAGATACACTCATTTGTGTATTGTATACTATTCATTTTATTTCTAATTTGTTGTTGATGTAGTTGATGAAGCTACAGTTGTTTCTAGAAGTGACCTTGGATTCAGTTATGCCTCTACGGGGCAAGTTTGACAAGTAAATACAACAACAATGAGGCAAAAAACCAAAATAGTCATGGTTATGTTAACCTGACTAACCCTATTTTTTCCTGCCAACCCTCAACTTTTTAATATTGCCCCCCCCCCCCCCCCCCAAAAAAAAAAAAAAAAAGAAAAGAAGAAGGGGTAATTGACAGTTAATAACAGGGAAATTCACTATTTACAATTTTTTTTAAAGCATTGTCTGTGAAAGAGAAACTTGATTTATGTTCAGTCTGGCCTCTTATAAAACAAAATTAAATTTTTTCTAAGTTCAGGCCAACCTCCCAGACCTTACTTTTTTTGGCCACGTCACTGTAAAGTGTAACCACAAAAATGTTTTGTTGTTGGCATAATGTATTGACATGGCTGATGCAGCCTGACAGCATTGTTGCTAGTTGGAAAGTGCAGTCTTAGTGCTTTACAGACTGTTATCATCAGTTCTGAATGGTACAACTACAAGGCATGTTGGCATAATGTATTGACATGGCTGATGCAGCCTGACAGCAATGCTACCAGTTGGAAAGTGCAGTCTTAGTGCTTTACAGACTGTTATCATCATGGTTCTGAATGGTACAACTACAAGGCAAAGTTGGGGCACAAGTGCTGGCCTTACCCAGAAAATGAGACACAGGGGCAGTGGACTTGGTCACCACGATCACGCGGTTGATGATCTGTTTCAGCACTTCCGACCGCACTGCCTCATGAGCCTGGAAGGGAAGAGGGGGAACACTGACAAAACATGTCTTGAAGGGATAGATATCATACAAGGATAAAATACATAACACAAAATTATCGTGACCAGAAGACCCAATCCAGGAACACTTGCTGAGAGAGTAATTTAGTGTAAAAGTAATTAAAACAAGCTGCCATTGTTGTCAAGATCACGATGATGGAAGGCTGAACTCTGCTGGTTTGACTGCAAGATGTACATTACTTGTTTCTTGCCTAGATTCAAATCTAAAAGAGCTAATTCTCACAGACACAATAGACATTGCAGAAATAAGAACTGGGCAGACTACAGTCCACGTGTATACATGTACTTTGCTCATTGCAAAGTCTTCGGGAGCACAACTGAAGGAAAGTAAATAATAATAATAATAATAATATGTTTATTTATAAGGCGCACTTCCTCCACACAGTCAAAAAAGTACATAGTGGAGCTCTAGGCGCAAAATAACAGACATTGATTCATTTATTTAACAAAACAACCACTGAGATGCCGACTCCAAATCACGATGACAGATCTGAACTGGGGGGTAGAGATGCACACACATGCATGTCATACATTGGAGTCTTTAGAAGCACAACTGAGGTGGAACTAGTAGCAGGCACTGGTAAATGAAGACCTCAAATGCAGAGGGTAAATTATTGTACTTTCTTCCGTATTGCCTTTCTGTAGTTTCCTTAACAATTTCGCTGTCACCTAACCCCCGGCTGCTCCCTCCTGAGTTTCCCTACTCAATCTCTTTGTCTCAAATTCAGCAGCAAGGTGTTGACCTTGGGGCAGAGCAATGTGCTCTGCATGACATAGTCACTCAATTTGGAATAACCAGTTTGAGCAGCAAAACTGCCGAGCCAGCCAACAGCACTGGAGGGCAGCAAGAGGCGGTGTATGAATGGTGAGAAGTGTGGAGGGTGGCATTCAGGGACATTACATGCTGGAGAAGCCACTGGGCAGCAGCGGGCAGCGCAGGAATGGTGAGAAGTGTGGAGGGTGGCATTCAAGGACATTTTCTGCTGGAGAAGCCACTGGGCAGCAGCGGGCAGTGCAGGAATGATGAGAAGTGTGGAGGGTGGCATTCAGGGACATTACACGCTGGAGAAGCCACTGGGCAGCAGCAGGCAGTGCAGGAATGGTGAGAAGTGTGGAGGGTGGCATTCAGGGACATTACATGCTGGAGAAGTGACTGGGCAGCAGCGGGCAGTGCAGGAATGGTGAGAAGTGTGGAGGGTGGCATTCAGGGACATTATATGCTGGAGAAGCCACTGGGCGGCAGGGCAGCTGTATAAAGACAGACATGGCCACTCACAGTGAAGGTCTTGAGAATCATCCTGGCTCCCAGCTTGCAGGCTTTCTGAGTTGGGGTGTCGGGTCCAGTGTGGGCCACCTCTCTACCGAAGGCAGTCTTGGGTCCAAAGCCGTCCATCAGCGTGAAGCCCAACTGTACAAGGCCCTGCAGCATGTGGTCCCAGCCGTACTTGCTGCAAAAGAAACATGTCATGATCTACAATGAGATGCACAGATGTTTTGCTTAATGAAGCATTTCTATAATGAATAAATCCCTATTCATGGAAATATAAAAAATATAACATGATTCAATATAGCAAAATTGATTTATTTTCCATCTGTAGTTGACTGTTTTTAAAGTGGTTGACAGTCAGAAACATGTATTCCTCTTTCCTCACCTTATGCACAGTAATAAAAGACTATATCAGTTCAAGACTGTAAAGTTTATTTGTTTTCCATCTGTGCTTGACTGTTTTCAAAGCAGTTGACCATAAGAAACATGTTCCTCTTTCCTTGTCTTTATTCACAGACTAGTAAAAGATATACCATAAATTAAAGACTGCAAATTTGATTTGTTTTCCATCTGTGTGCTTGACTGTTTTCAAGGCAGTTGATCATAAGAAAATCTGTTGCTCCTTCCTCACCTGTTTTCCACTGTTTCTAGAACCATGTCTTCAACGCTGACTTCCTTTGGGATGTTGTCACGCACCAACAGAGACTGCTGCTTCTTCTCCTGGCTCTTGAAGCTCTTCAATATGGCAGACTTCCAGAAGTCAAAGACCTGCGACAGAACAAAATGCCCTGAGCACAAATTTGGGTGTCTTGAACAGGACTGTGAGTATGTGTGTGTTTGTGTGTGTGAGCGAGGGCATGTGCGCTCCTGTGTCTGTGTGTGCATGCATGCATGCGTGAGTATGCCTCTGTGTGTGTGTGTGAAGGTATGTGTGTGTGTGTGTGTATGTGCATTTGTGTGTGTGTGTGTGTGTGTGTGTGCATGTGTACATGTATATGTGAGGCATGTGTGAGTGTGTGTGTATGTGTGCCTGTGTGTGACAGTATGAGTTTGAGTGTGCCTATATGCGCATGTGCACTGATGTTGTCCATGCTTGTATTTGAACACTTGTGCATGCTAGGAGCAGTGGCTGATCACATTGCCTTGTTTGTGGCATGCAAAGCAATGGGTGTGATTTTGTTCTCAAGCCAGAGTACTGTTGGAACAGTTGTACAGAAACAATGTAACCAGGCTTGACAATGGAAATAGCTCACTCACTCATTGTAAAGGATGAGTTCAGGCTCATAGTAGGATGCATAGACAAAGAAAGTCTACATTTTCAGTGGTCTATCTCTTGTACGGAAATTTTATTTGGGTCAGATTATGTTATTGGATGTTAACATATAATTCCTGAAATGTCCTGTTGCAGCATATGCTTGAAATCAATTGGTTCTTTGACAATTGTAAAGCTACCAACTTTCAAGACAGCAGTGAGCTGTAGCACTACAAAATGCTATCATTGAGACAATGCCTCATCAGAGTGAGAGGCACCATGAGAGACAAAGTTCAACTTGCCTGATCTTCAAACCTGCGGATTCGAGACAGTGAGAGTCCGAGAGCCAAGTTGAAAGGGGACAGCACTCTTGCTGAGCCGCAAAGTTGTCCCCCCTGAAATCATGGTTCAGCAATGTTTACATTCTTGCATATACAAATTATGCTTCAGTTAATTTCCATCCTGTAAGTAAGGAAAGTTAGATTATATTAATAAAACATTTTGCAATGCTCAAAATGGTCTACCAACTGCCTCAGGCCAAATCATCAAAATGTCAAGATTTTATCTACATTCTTACTTGCGCAGGAATTAGAAATGATTATATGGAACTTGTGATCCAATGCATCCAACAATTTCAATATTATCTTCTCAAAGTCAAAGAAGAAACACCCTCATGCAAAAACAACATCACCATAATGTCACACTCTTCCACTGATGCAAACAATGCATAGTACTTAGCAGTCATATTCAAAATATATTTGATTTTCTGAAGCTAGAGAAATACAGATAAACAAACAGATTTAACTTCGAATACTGAGGAAAATTGTTTATGTGAACTCATCAGTTATGTGAAGAAATCTTAGATAACTACAACCTAAGTTGCAAAAAAAAGTATCTTTCAAATACTCTGATTGAATGGACTGAAGTTGCAGCCATGACAAAGTAAAGTCTCTCCAGCAAAATACAAAGACCGAATCATCTGTCACCTTCATGTACTTGAGGTATTCGCGTCCCAGGTCGTGGTCAAGTCTGATGGCCAGGACAAAGTGCAGGACGATGGTGCCTTCTGTGTGTCTCAGTGTCTCCACATCTGCCTCCCCCTCACTCAGCAAGTCCTCACTGATCACACACACACACAAGTCCTCAACAATACGGTAACACACACTTAGACAACAATACCTGTGTAGTCCCTGCCTCCCTTTCATTCAGTAAGTCCTCAACAATACAGTCACACACACACACACACACACACACACACACACACACACTTAGACAACAATACCTGTGTAGTCCCTGCCTCCCTTTCATTCAGTAAGTCCTCAACAATACAGTCACACACACACACACACACACACACACACACACACACTTAGACAACAATACCTGTGTAGTCCCTGCCTCCCTCCCCCTCACTCAGCAAGGCCTCCACGATACAGTATGTATGTATGTATGTATGTATGTATGTATGTATGTATGTATGTATGTATGTATGTATGTATGTATGTATGTAGTAGCTTTTATAACGCGCTATTCTCACGCCGAGGCATGCTCAAAGCGCCCACAATTTGTCTTAAACAAAAAGGTCTTAAGTTTTTTCCGGAAGCTGGCCAGGTTCTCTGACCTCAATTCTTCTGGGCCTGCATTCCAGGATCTTGGACCAGTGTATGAGAAGGCTCTCTCCGAATCCCTTTAGGTGTTTTGAGGGAGCACAGAGAAGAAGTCTCCCTGATGATCGGAGAACTCTCGACGGTTTATAGTCTTGTACAAGATTGCAAAGATAATGTGGAGCAGCACCTGAAACACACTTGTACACATTGCACAAACACTTGTGCTGGATGCGACCTTTGATGGGCAGCCAGTAAAGGGACTCCAGAACCGGCGAGACGCTTGCCCACCTAGGGGAACGCTTCACTAGTCGTGCGGAAATGTTTTGGAGCCGCTGGAATTGTCCTATCTGATACTGATTCACTCCAGTAAGAAGACTGTTACAATAGTCCAGCTTTGATAGGACCAAGGATAGCACAGGGTCACAGTAGTCTTTTCCGTCAAGCAGTGTCAGATGCTCCAAATTCGTCGGAGATTCAAGTGAGCAGATGACGTCACCTGACGAATGTGGGGTTCTAGGGAAAGATGCTTGTCAAATGTCACACCTAGATATTTGATCCACTCAGACGGTGTCACCCTGACATCGCCTGTCATGACAGTGTTTTCACTGATTTTGTCCAAATTGGACTTGGTTCCGACGATGATTACTTCAGTTTTCTCTTCATTTAGTTTAAGTTCATTTCTGTCCATCCATTTTTTCAGGTTTGAACAGCACCTCTCTAGCGCCAATTTCGTATCGATAAAATCATTTTGGTTAGGAGCACAAACTGAGTAGAGCATTGTGTCGTCAGCAAAAAGACGATGTTGGACCCCGTGTTTAGCAATAACATTGCTAACGTGTTTGGTGTAGAGAGAATATAGGATCGGGCCGAGAATTGATCCCTGGGGGACCCCACAGGTGACTGCTACTGAGTCTGACCTCAAACCCTTCACCAGATATTATTGTGTTCTTCCTGTCAGGTAGCTCTTGAACCAGTTGAGGACCTCAGATGACAGACCAAGATGTGCCAGACGGTCGATGAGTATGCCGTGGTCAATTGTGTTGAAGGCTGCTGAGAGGTCCAGTAGCACAACAATCCCTACTTCTCCGTCGTCTGCAGCACACAAAAGATCATTCATGACTCTTAGAAGAGCCGTATCAGTGCTGTGATCAGGACGATACGCTGACTGCAACTTTGGTATCAGGTTGTACCTGAGCAAGTGGTCCCGCAGCCTTGTTTATACAGCTTTCTCAATGATCTTAGAGAGAAAACTTAGATTGGTCACAGAACGATAGTTCTCCAATTTTGAACTGTCCAGACCACGTTTCTTTAGCAGAGGCTTCACAACAGCTGTTTTCAGTGCAGCCGGAAACTGTCCTGATTTCAGGGAGTGGTTCACAATGTCCGTAAACACAGGCAGGAGAACATCAAGACAAGAAAGAAACAGTCTCGTCGGGATGCAGTCAAGCTCGCATGTTGTGGGTTTCATATTTTTTATCAGTTTTTGGAGTTTGAGGGACAAGTACAGGAGAAATGTGCAAAATTTTTCACTCGGTTGGTCTCTTGCATCATGGTCGACCTGATGGGATGATGGAATAGAAGCTTTTATTTTCTCGATTTTTCCAGTAAAAAAACAACTTGCAAATGTGTTTGCCAAGGTCTTTCCACTTACTGCAGATGGGAGAGGAGGTGTGTCACTGTTGCCCAGGAGATTAGAGAGCAGGTGCGACAGGGCCCTAGGGTCTTTAGACGTTCCTCGATCTACTGCTGAAAATACTTGGATTTGGCACTGCGAATAGTTTAAAAAAAATGTTTTTTCAGTCACATACATTTCCTTGTGCACAGTTAGGCCCGATTTTCTCCAGCGTCACTCCGCCAGGTTTTTCCAAATTTTTGCCAGGTGGACTTCATCGTTGTACCAGGGGGAGTCAGGTCTGATGAATATTCAGACCTACCAACCCACCATCATGCCAAAGAGTAGCATCCAGAGCTATTTGGAGTAGCATGGAAGGAATAGGCGAAGCGGGGGTGGGGGGTGGGGAGAGATAAGGCTGTGAGGTTGGCGCGATAAGCTGACCCGGTGGCGTGAAAGCGGGGGGGGGGGGTGGGGGGGGGGGGGGAGATAAGGCTGTGAAGGCGGCGCGATAAGCTGCCCTGGCGACGTGAAAGCAGGGGGGGGGGGGGGGGAGATTCTCCATCGCGGTCAAAAGTTCAAGCACGCGGGAAAAGCGTAGTTTTTATGGACAAGCGTAGCAGCAGCGTAGTAGCAGCGTAGCAAGCATGTCGAAAGCGTAGCATGCTACGCCTAAAGCGTAGTATTAGGCAGGTCTGAATATTACCTTTTCTGCCTCTGGGGCGTGTCTATCAAGGATGTATGACATTGTGGCCAGGAAAAGTTTCACATGTTCATCAATGTTTCTGGGATCGAGATGAAAGAAATCTGACTCAAGGACCGCTGTTTTAAGTGCGGCAGTGTGGATCTGTTTGAGATTCCTATTCCTAGTTGCTATTTTTTGTCTTCTCTTCACGTGTAGCTCTATCTCCACGTAAATGATGCAATGATCAGAGAGGGTCTTGTCCAGTACTATGCAGTTAGCTATCGAATTGCAGTCTTTTTTAATGACCACCCAATCCAATGTGTGACCTGACTTGTGAGTCGCCACTTTAATATGCTGCTTGAGGTTGTGATCGTGCAGCAGTTTCATCATGCCTTTAATCTGGCTGTCGTTCATGTTATCATAATGGATGTTGAAGTCTCCCATGATTATGAAATCATTACTGATGACATGTGTCGCCTCCAGGAGACTGGAAAACTCATCTTGAAAGGAAGATGGTGGAGATCTGTTTTTTTCTTGAAGGAGGGGGCCTGTAGAGAACGATGAGATGCATTGATCTCCCATTCTGGTTTAAGACGATGGCCGCTGATTCAAACACACACTTAGGCAACAATACCTGTGTAGTCCCTGTCTCCCTCTCACTCAGCAAGTCCTCAATGATACAGTCACACACACACACACACAAGGAAACACACATGAGCGCATGCACACACACGAACGCACACGCATGCACGCACACACACACACTTGGGTAACAATACCTGTGTAGTCCAACATCAAGATTCTATCATGCAGATTAAATTTTTTCTTTCTTCATCTTTTTCTATTTAACTAACCATGTTACTGATTTAATTACTAAAGACAGTCTCTCAATGATTGCTTTTCTACTTCAATGTGTTGGTGCACAAACACACATTTCAACAATCAGTCAAAGTTGTTTGTTTTCGCTACTTGCTTTGCTTTTGTTCATTAAAATTCTGTTTGTTGTGCACAGAGATAAATACTGAAAGTAGGAAATTATTTTGTCCTCTTCTTAGTTACTTTATCAAAGTACAAAATTCCAATCCTTTCTTGTGTAGTCTTTTTAGGACTTTGGATTTTGTGAATGCTAACAGACATGAGACAGGTATCCCACTAAAGACTGCTGTAAGTAGCGAGGAAGTAGGAATCATATTTACCTCTCCACCATATTTCCCTTCTCCCTCTGTTTGTTGTCCAAGTCGATGAAGAAATTGGAAATGCCTTCCAACACAGTTCGTTGATGGCCCTGTGTACCAAGACAACACTCATCAGTTTTGTGCACTTGTAGAACCTGCAACTTTCTCTGCATCTTAAAAACTTGAAGTCTCAGAGCTCTAGAGTTCTGAAATGACAAAACCTCCAATTTATAACCTTGTAAAAGTGCCCCCCCCCCCCCAAAAAAAAAAAAAAAAAAAAAAGTTCCAAAAGGAAAGAATTCATATCATAGATGTCTAGTTGAGCATCTCAGAAATTATTTTAAAAACTGTCACAAACATTATGATCATGAAATACACATGGCTATCTAAAGGGTGATGTTATGGAATTATACTGAAGTTTCAAGCTAAACAGGTACAGGGCTTCAGAAAAGGGTTTTCAGGATCAGGGAACAAGCTGAATGACCTTGGCAGCAAGCAGCAGCAGCTGGTAGACCAGGGCGGGAAGGTCATGGAGGTGCAACTCCGGCATCAGGCGAAGAACCTTCTCCACCACAAACTTCATCTCCTCTCCACTCAGCGTTGCGTCCTTCAGCATGGTGGTCAGGTGCAGCACACTCTTGGAGGACCATCTGCACAGGAAGCGAGTGAGTGAGTGAGTGAGTGAGTGAGTGAGTGAGTGAGTGAGTGAGTGAGTGAGTGAGTGAGTGAGTGAGTGAGTGAGTGAGTGAGTGAGTGAGTGAGTGAGTGAGTGAGTGAGTGAGTGAGTGAGTGAGTGAGTGGGTGGGTGGGTGGGTGAGTGGGTGGGTGGGTGGGTGGGTGAGTGAGTGGGTGAGTGGGCGAGTGAGTGAGTGGGTGAGTGAGTGGGTGAGTGGGTGAGTGGGTGGGTGGGTGGGTGGATAGGAAGATAGGTAAGTAAGGTAGGTAAGTAAGGTAATAAGGTAGGTAAGTAAGGTAAGTAAATAGGTCAGCTGGCCAGGCAGCCAGCCAGCCTGTCAGCCAGCCAGCCAGCCAGCCTGCCTGCCAGCCAGCCAGCCAGCCAGCAAGCATTACAGCCTATTAGCCTGTGTTGACTACCCACGGTCATTGACTGTGAAATTGCTGGAGCTGGTTTGACCAAGAGCAAGTCAAGTCACAATTTCACTTGTTATCTGCCTTGTACACATCTCCAATGGAGCTGTGGTGTGTCTACTCTTGCCCCCAACTCACAAGGGGTGTGCCCAGTGAGTCAGGGACAGGTGGGGTCTGGACACGCTAGTTGGTCTCCACATCAATGCAGGAATGCAGGCATACTTATGGAGGGAAGACAAGAAGGCACTATGGAAGGTACTTTGGCAGGCATTGGTATGGAGGGAAAACAAGAAGACACTATGGAAGGTACTTTGGCAGGCAGCAATGGGGGCATGCCAGATGGCAGGCATTGGTATGGAGGGAAAACAAGAAGTCACAATGGAAGGCACTTTGGCATGCAGCTATGGGGACAGGCCAGATGGCAGGTTTTGGTATGGAGAGAAAACAAGAAGACACTATGGAAGATACTTTGGCAGGCAGCAATGGGGGCATGCCAGAAGGCAGGCATTGGTATGGAGGGAAAACAAGAAGACACTATGGAAGGTACTTTGGCAGGCAGCAATGAAGGCATGCCAGAAGGCAGGCAAGTATGCAGGCAGGTGGAATCAGATTGCCAATGATGAACTGATACACAAGAACCGAAAAAAAGACATTTGTGCTATATACTTTGCCATGTACCTATCATCATTTCATTCTCTGCGGTAATAGAAGACAAATGAGAAATGCTGAAATATGCATAGCAGTGGTGTGCTATAATATTAATTGTGCCATTACTTGGTTTGAAGGTTGCTCAAGTTGTAATTCTGCTGCACAAAGTAGGGCAAACGTCACTGTGGAAGGTGTAACTGCAAACAGCATCTCATCAAACTCATCAAAATTCAAAATCTTGATACTTACGTGCTTTTATACCATAACTCGTTAACAGCATAAAGTATTGCCTGTGTCATCAAGATCTTATCAAAATTACCCATACTTCCTTTGAGTCTACTGAATGTGCCAAGTTGCACTTCTTAGTTCCCCATCGACGATGCTCACACCAACATATTCCAAAAGGTTCTTCATCAGATGGTTCTACCCAGAATCACCACAGATCCTGGACATCTCACCTGTGACAGGATTTTTTAAAGAGGTCTGACTGTGAATGGCACCAAACAAAGAACACACACCGATAAATCTGATCAATCAGAGCAACTCACTTGCAGGAGCAGAGACTGTTAAGGACATGGCTCTTGTACTCTGTGCCCTTCATGCAGCTGTCTCCGTAGGTGACTCGGTCTCGGGACCCAAGTGCAGACAGCACTGTGGCAAAGAGGTCCAGTGCCCTGAAAAATGCAGAGAGGTGCGCAGTCTCTGAAGGAGCCCTTGGTCAAGTTGAGTCTCCAAGCACTGAAGCAAAGACTAATAATAGAGCTCAGTTTTATGTCAACCAGACTGACAAAACCAGAATTCCATAGTAGCTGCTGTAAGGATAATTAAGGTTAGGTAAATGGGTAGATATCCACCATGGGAACTCATCACATCTACCGCTGATGGGACTTTGTCAGGACAGGCAGGTAAGGCTTTCCAACACATGAAAGACCATTGCCACTTTGCCGATGTTTGCATGAAATGCCATGAGGCAGCTGCCATTTGTGCTTGTAAACACAACTGGCGATGACAGTGCAACAAGCAACACAAAGGTCTCCATCAGTTACGTCTGACCATGATCCCGGCCCTGGAGTTGTCACCTGGTTGTTGACCCTGCTGTGACTGCGCTGTTCAATCCTGTAGTGGCAGTCCTTGTCACCTGGTTGTTGACCCTGCTGTGACTGCGCTGTCCAATCCTGTAGTGGCAGTCCTTGTCACCTGGTTGTTGACCCTGCTGTGACTGCGCTGTCCAATCCTGTAGTGGCAGTCCTTGTCACCTGGTTGTTGACCCTGCTGTGACTGCGCTGTTCAATCCTGGAGTTGCAGTCCTTGTCTGCGCTGTTCAATCCTGTAGTGGCAGCCCTTGTCACCTGGTTGTTGACCCTGCTGTGACTGCGCTGTCCAATCCTGTAGTGGCAGTCCTTGTCACCTGGTTGTTGACCCTGCTGTGACTGCGCTGTTCAATCCTGGAGTGGCAGTCCTTGTCTGCGCTGTTCAATCCTGTAGTGGCAGCCCTTGTCACCTGGTTGTTGACCCTGCTGTGACTGCGCTGTTCAATCCTGTAGTGGCAGCCCTTGTCACCGCTGTTGCGTTTGAAGGTGATGGTGTCATCTCAGCACAGCCTGCCCTTCCATCCAGTGCGTCTCCCCCTCTCCAGCCTCTGGGGTCTTATCTTTCTCTCCCTCAGTCTGCTCCAGAGCTCGCCTCTCCACCTGGTTGCATATGGAAACTGTGGAGTTTCTTCTCTTGCCTGACATGTGCAGTCCATGCTTCGCTTCCATTCAGCAATGTGCTGCTGATGCATGCCATGTAGGCCACATTTTGGTCTGCTCAGTGAGTGAAGGATTTTCCCAAATGCGTTTGCAAGGGTTGATGCAGCCTTTCCAATATCCTTGCTTATCTCTACATCCAGGAAGAGGTAATAAACAACAAGCAACACAATCACCGAGCATTTCTAAGGTGACAATGGTAACTCTCTGCATGTTAGTGTTGCAACAAATTTACATTGTAAATCTTCTTTCACCCCTGATCCTGGCTAATACACATTAAAACAGTAATCTAACATATCAGCATCACCACTACCACCATCAACAGCACCCCACCAAATGGTTTCGATATGTCTGAAACTTCATGTGACATTACCTCAGGGTGTCAATGAGCAAAGCCCAGAATAAGTCAGCATGTGGAAAATCCAGAGCCCACTTTTCCAGATGTCCTGGACAGAAGGTCTGGCTCCTCTACAGTATCACTCAATATGTCCCATATTTCATTTTGATAGGGCTGCTTTGATAGGTCTCTGGCAATCTACCTTGACATTTCTGCAGAGTAGCTACATGAAGCACCAAAACAAAAGTTGTGGATACAGTTACCCAACTGACCCTTTCTCTTTTGCCGACCCTTAACTTTTATTCGATTGTGATGAGAGAAAAAAAGAAGGAAAAAGAAGAAAGGAAGAAATTGCTGGCAAACAAAGAATTGTGTGACGTTTCATCCTCCCTGCCCTATGAGCACTCAGAGAAGTCAAAACAATCAGGGGTTTTTCGAGCGAAGAAAGCATTGTGATTTGTATTCTAGCTGGTCTCTTCTGTTAAAAAAAAAACAAGAAGGGCAAAGCCCATACGACTCACATGCTTGACCTTGACCTTTATATGACCTTGACCTTCAGGTGACCTTCAAGGTCAAGGTCAAACGAAACCTACCAATGACATCATATACAAAGAAATACTTTACACATTTTTCCTACCAAAATACATGTGACCTTGACCCAAGGTCAAGGTCATCCAAGGGCATGCAACACAAAGCTCTTAATTCAAGACATAGGAAGCACAATGGTGCTTATTGGCACTTTCTACCATGAGATATAGTCACTTTTAGTGGTTCACTACCCCATTTTGGTCACATTTCATAAGGGTCAAAGTGACCTTGACCTTGATGATATGTGAACAAATGTGTCTCATGATGAAAGTATAACATGTTCCCCACATAATTATTAAGTTTGAAACAGTTATCTTCCATAGTTCAGGGTCAAGGTCACTTCAAAATATGTATACAATCCAACTTTGAAGAGCTCCTGTGACCTTGACCTTGAAGCAAGGTCAACCAAACTGGTATCAAAAGATAGGGCTTGCTTTGACCTATATACCACTTGTAGCTAAGGTCGCCATTCTCAATAACGTGGGAGAAAATTGGGAAAATGTGAAAAATGACTGTTTTTGAGACCACATTTATGACTCCTGTGACCTTGACCTTGAAGCAAGGTCAAGTCACTATGTATGTTTTTTGAGGCCTTGTCATCATACACCATCATGCCACATTTGGTGTTGATAGACTTAATAGTCTCCGAGAAAAATCCAACGTTTAAGTTTTTTACGCCCGGACGGACGGACGCCCGGACGCCCGGACGGACGGACGGACGGACGGACGACACAGCTCAGTACATAGACCAGGGCTGCCTACCCTCCTTTTTCGATTTCAGTATTACCAAGTTCCAATTTCCGTATTTCAGTTCCGATTTCAGTATTAAACCGTGCGACAGTGCAAGAAAACAAAGCAACTTTAATCATTAACCAGGGACCAAAAGATAAAACAAAACATACCTGATTTTATGTACACTATATACAATAGTTCTGCAGCTTGTTTACTGTGACAAAGACTGGTAGTAGGCACTTTTCAGGCCTTTCAGGTCTTTGACACTGTAGTTTCTGTCAAGGGCTTGTCCAGGCCTGGACTTGGCTACCACCAAGGCCTCCAAGGTGTCGGATCCCATGCTGCCTCTGAAGTGTGTTTTGTTCTTTCTCACGACTGAGAAAATGCGCTCACAGTGAGCTGATGAGTGAGGGATTGTCATTATGGCAAGCATAACCATGGGGAGGTGTGGGAAGAGGAGGTCTTCCCCTACACCTACACTCAGTTTGTCCAATGCCGCCATTGGGAGGTTCAGTTCTACTGTCAAGTCTACCATCATCGCCTCAGCTCGAATTACGTCGATGTCGATTTGGGACACTTTCGAAGGAGGCGGTGTAAAATATTCACTGATAGGTTTTTGCGCTGCTGCGACCTTCTTCTCCCATTTTTCTTCACATGCTTTGGGCCTTCAACATGCCTTTCGATATCGTTGGCGCCACCACTGGAGATGCTGAACTGGTTATCACAAGTCGTACATTTGACAGTGGAGTCAGTGGTGCCGCGGACTATAAATGGATACTTCTCCGTGTACGCTGGAATGTAGACCTGCGACCTCCGCTGTTTCTTCGATAATTCAGAAACACAATCGCTTGGCTTTCGTTTTGACGCCATTGTTGCACATGAACACTGCACATACCGGCACTCTCCGGAAAAACACTTCGTGCGTTGCGCTTGCGCACTGTACGAAAATGACGTCACTCGGCAATTTTCGGAAATATTTTCGCGCGCTGCGCCTGCGCATTACAGAACAAACCCATTCGGCAATCATCGGTAGAGCGCTTCGGAAAACGATTCGCGCACAGCCACAGGCCAACGATTTTGGAAATTATTTTATTATAGTTTTTATTTTGATATTTCCGGAACGCAAAATAAACTCCCGTATTTTCCGGAACGCTCGCCGATTTTTTT
>JAWQFJ010000422.1:116769-126769 GCA_034096865.1 Theodoxus fluviatilis
AAGGGCAGGAGAGATGGAGTTTTGAGTAAGAGCTAGTGTGTGTGTGTGTGTGTGTGTGTGTGTGTGTGTTGTGTGTGTGTGTGTGTGTGTGTGTTTGTGGGTGTGCGCGTGTAGTGTGGTGAACTGGTGCTAGGGTCGCTGTTTGCGTGCACGCCGCCGGTGATGACGGAGTGAGCGAAATTCGGATTGCGGGCGGCGGCAGCGTGGACAAAAATTGGACAGTGGTCGCGTGGAGCTGATCGAGGAAGGTTGTGTCCTGCTTTTGTGAGTGCTAGTTGAGGGCGAACCATTCATCGTTTAATGTGTACATGATTAATGTTAAGAACTTTGAAAGGAAAAGGAACATAGTTGTTGTTCGGAGCGGATTGAGGAAGGTTGTGCTCGGCCCTTTGTAATAGTGCGAGCTACATCGCGTGGAGCTGATCGAGGAAGGTTGTGTCCTGCTTTTTGTGAGTGCTAGGTGAGTGCGAACCATTCATCGTTTTAATGTGTAAATGATTAAAGTAAAGAACATTTGAAAGAAAAGGAACATAGTTGTTGTTCAGACATATCAGAGGAAGGTTGTGTTCGGCCTTTGTAATAGCGCGGGCTACATTTTGGGGGCTCGTCCCACTGTCCTGCACAAAGATGGAGGACGCACAGATGCAAGTACTGGCCGAGGCGTGCCGGGCATCGCATCAGATGAAGATCGCTGTCTCTACATTGATGGGGATCGCGGGGGCTGCTGCTCTCAACGATCATGAGCTGACGGCGGTGCTGACAGAGGAGATCATGAAGCTCTCTGACCCGGAGGACCAAGCAACAATCACTCGTGTTCAGAAACTGGTGATGGCAGGCAAAAGTGACACGAAAACACCCCCTAGACAAGACAAGCAAATCTCCGTCACTGTCCGCCAGGAGCTAAAGATGGATTTCAAGAGCTACACCAGCATCAGCAGACAGGTTGAATCAGCCTTCAGGCGAGGCTATTCTGAGCACGATATAAGGGAAGCGCTGGTGAACTCAATGCCAGCGGACCTGCCTATGAGGCACTACTTGGAAGTCGCTCAACTTGACCTGCGGGAATCCTGCCGCATTATTCAGCAACATTTTAAAGAACCCTCTGCCACTGAACTTTTCGCCTCTCTAACAAAGGCATCACAGATGACGGATGAAACGGCGACAACCTTCATGATGAGGCTTATGGACAAAAGAGAGCGCATTAAGCTGGCGGCGAGGCAGTCAATAGAACCCAGCTACCCCGACAGCATCATTGACTCTACCTATCGCCAGGCTCTCGTCACGGGGTTGGCTGACGTGGAACTGAGAGTCACAGTGAGAACTCTGATAAAGGAAAAGGCCACTGACAACGAGATCATGGCGGAAATCAACACGTTAACGATGTCATCGCAAGAAAGAGAAACAAAACACTGTGACGCACTCAGGGCACAGCAGCAGCGCGTCGCCTCCAATCAGACCGAGCTAAAGAAGACAGAGAGACAAGAAGAAACGGCGGAGACTTTGGACCGACTCAATGCCAAAATCCAAGCGCTGGAAGCCCAACTAAAAGCAAAAACTGGCCAGGAGGTCGGTAGGGCAAACCAGGACAAGTGTAAATGCGACAGCTGCAGACGTTACAAGAAACAACGCTGTACTCACTGCTGGCGTTGTGGGAGCGAATCTCACCTGCAACGTGATTGTCAGCGATCGGAGACATGCCAGGGGCGGCAGGGAAATGGGGAACAGGTCCCGCTAAGAAGGGCAGCGGCGACTCAGAGTGATAAAGACCCTTCAGGGACGGTATCCCTCATTTCCCTTTCAAGCATCTCTGTAGAACAAAACGGCGTAAAGGAGAAACTAGCGGAACTAGTAGGAGCAAGGTGCTTGGTGCGTGGGAGAATCAACGGCGTCAGGAACGACTTGTTGTGGGACACCGGAGCACAGGTCAGCTTGGTTTCGCAGAAATGGCTGCAGAAGAACACATACCGAGTCCAAATTAGGCCACTGGAAGAGTGGGGCGAACAAGGAAAGAACTTGAAAGTGGCGTCGGCCAGTGGCACAAACATTCCGATGCTTGGGTGGACTTCCTTGAGAGTGACGTTGGGAACGAAAGACGTCATCGTCCCTTTCTTGGTCACGGGCATGGAGAGCGTCGCAACACCCATCCTCGGCTACAATGCCATTGGTCCTCTGCTGGAAAACGCCTCACCAGAACTGCTGCACAAATACTTCGCCAAAACGTCGTCAAAAATTATGTCTCTTGTTGCGCAGCTGACTCGGGTAGACGAAGTCGATACAGGGAAGGACGAAGAAAACTGGGATCCGGAGGTTGACCTCAGCGACGCTCCCCTCAGTGAAGAACAGAAGCGCCAGGTACAGCGAGTGCTGCGAGAAGAGTGCGGCGCGTTCATGAGGGATGATGATGATGTGGGATGTGTGGAGGAGCTGGAGATGGACATCAGGCTGAAGGACAATGCTCCAGTCCAGAAGTCGTACATCTCCATCCCACCGCCGATGTTTGCAGAAGTCAAAGCGTACCTCGAAGACCTCAAAAGAAGAGGATGGATTCGTCCTTCCAGAAGCTCGTATAGCAGCCCCATGGTGTGTGTGAGGAAGAAGGATGGCAGCCTCCGCCTCTGTATAGACTACCGAGAGTTAAATGGAAAGTCCATGAAAGACAGCCACCCAATCCCTAGAATTCAAGACTCGCTGAACGTCCTGGGAGGAAAGACCTGGTTTTCAACTCTGGATCAAGGAAAAGCCTATCATCAAGGCTTTATGAAGGAGGAGGCTCGACATTTAACGGCGTTCGTCACTCCCTGGGGGCTGTGGGAATGGATACGAATACCCTTTGGGCTCACAGGCGCACCATCGACATATCAGCGCTTCATGGAGGAAACGTTGAGGGAGGTCCGCGATGAATGCTGCATCCCGTACATGGACGACGCCCTAGTCTACAGCGTCGCATTTGAAGAGCACCTCAAACACCTGAAGAAGGTTCTGCAGCTCCTAAAGAGGAAGGGTCTAAAGTTAAAACCATCGAAGTGCCGATTGTTCCGCCACGAGGTCAAATTCCTGGGTCACGTGGTGTCCGCCGACGGCTACAGGATGGACGGGTCTGACAGAGAAGCAGTGGAGGCTCTGAGGAAACAGCGTCCTAAAACCATAGGCGAGGTCAGACGCTTACTGGGATTCCTGGGTTACTTCAGGAAATACGTCCAAGACTTTTCTCGGCGGGCGAAAATTCTGTTCCAGCTGCTGGAGGCAAAGGGGAGACAAGTCCACATGAAGAAAAATGGGCAGGCGGCACCGAGGTCACCAATCACCTGGACTGAGGAACATACCAACGTGCTGAACGAACTCATCGACTGTCTGACGTCAGACCCCGTGATGGCCTACCCAGATTTCACCAGAGAATTCTCGCTACATGTGGATGCGTCTCAAGAAGGGCTCGGGGCAGTCTTGTACCAGCAACAGAGGGATGGTCGCCAGGCAGTCATAGCGTACGGGTCTCGGAGTCTCACACCAGCAGAAAAGAACTATCATATCCATTCCGGGAAACTGGAGTTCTTAGCCCTTAAATGGGCTATAACTGAGCGATTTCGAGACTACCTCTACTATGCCCCACACTTCACGGTATTCAGCGACAACAACCCGTTGACCTACGCCTTCACGACTGCCCGCCTGGATGCAGCAAGACACCGATGGATCGCCGAGTTGGCGGATTTCAACTTTGACGTCCGCTACAAGCCTGGCCGCCTAAATGGGGACGCAGATGGACTGTCTCGCATGCCACTAGAACAGGTACATTCGGAGAAAATGGATGCCGCTGTGCTTCAGGCCGTGGCGAGCGCGAGCCGGCTGCAACAAGAGGGGACAATGCCTTGGATCAGCTCACTCTCCTGCAACCCAGACGCGCTCGCTGACGCGGAATCTACGACCATTCCTGGCATCAGCCCAACCGAACTCCGGGAAGCACAGTGGCAGGATGACATCATAGGCCCAGTCCTGAAGGCAAAAGAGAAGAGGTCGAGTGAGGTACCTACTGACAGTTCAGCGGCAATGACGCTAAAACGACAACTCGGCAAGTTAAGGATCAACCAAAGGGGTTTGTTGGTCAGAATCAGCCAGGTCGCGGACAACGGAAAGACCAGAGAACAGCTAGTCCTCCCGGAGAAGTACCGACAAAAGGCACTCAAGTTACTCCATGATGACATGGGCCACATGGGAGTGGAGAAAACAACGGAGCTGATACAGCAACGCTTCTATTGGCCGTTCATGGCGTCGGAGATTGAGCGCTATGTGACAAAGAGATGCCGTTGCATCAAAGACAAGCCACCAGCACGTCACATTCGAGCGCCGATGCAAAGTATCACCACCACGTCACCCATGGAACTCGTATCAATCGACTTCCTACACTTGGATAGGAGTAGCGGCGGCTACGAGTATATCTTGGTAGTTGTGGATCACTTTACAAGATTTGCTCAGGCGTACCCCACGAGGAACAAAGCAGCAAAGACGGTGGCAGAAAAGCTGTTTAACGACTTCATTCCCCGTTTTGGTCTCCCGGCATTCGAAAACAAGCTGCTTCAAGAACTACACCAGCTCTGCGGCGTTGCGTCCTCTCGCACCACGCCTTACCATCCGCAGGGAAATGGACAAGTAGAACGGTTTAACCGTACCTTGCTGTCGATGCTGAGGACACTGGAGAAGGACCAAAAGAGTCGCTGGCATCTGCACGTCAACAAAATAGTCCATGCATATAACTGCATGAAAAACGACGCCAATGGATTTGCCCCATTCTTTTTGCTGTTTGGCCGCACTCCTCGGCTCCCAGTGGATCTCATCTTTGGACTGAAAAACCAGGAAGAGGCTCAACCAACAAGAATGTCAGCATACGCGGAAACGTTCACCAAGGCCCTAAAAGAAGCGTATGCAAAAGCTGGCGAGTACGCCAGAGTGGAAGCAGAGCAGAACGAGAAACAGTACAACAAGAAGGTACGGGCTGTTGATCTCCGCCCTGGAGATCGGGTTCTGGTGAGAAATTTGACGCAGCGAGGAGGACCGGGCAAATTACGCTCGTTCTGGGAGGACATCGTCCATGTAGTGGTCCGCAGAATGGAAAGCAACGCCCCAGTGTTTGAGGTGAAGCCAGAGACTGGACGTAGAACCAAGACCAGAGTACTCCACAGAAACATGTTGTTACCCTGTGATGCTCTGCCCTTCATACCAGCAGACACTGCGACAGGGCAAGTCGCTGGCAGAACGCGTGCAGCTGGGTCTGGCGCTCCTTCTGCCACACGTAATAACGGAGCTGCCTCTGCCAAAGGTGCCCTGAATCCCGGCGCTCCAGTGTTCAAACCCCTAAGCCAAGCAGCAAGCCCACAGCCCAGAGGCAGTACATGTGACGATTTGCGGAATGGACTGTGGCAGATCGACCCAGGGCGTGCTTCGGGCACTTCAGTACAGGATGCGGGTGGTTACGATGCACCACGGACTCGTACCCCTCCAAGACAGCGGGCAGACCAGCAAATGGACGCGGAGGTACCCTCTCCCAATTCAGAGCCACAATCTACTGCTAGGGGCTCGCTTACCTCGTACCCCCTGTCCCCTGACTCGCAACACCCTCTTCCGCCACGCCGGAGGCGTGCCGGCTTCAGTCCGCACCCCCTGGACCCTGAATCCCCCGTCCTGGACAATCCCCACCCCCTCCCTGTTCCAGTGAACGTCCTTCCTGAAACTCGCAGACTCTCCCTCAACGGCCCTCACGAACCACCCGGGTCACCCGTTTGGCGTGGGACTCCTCGTGCGGAATTGACGGGCACGCAGGACGCCACGCTGGACCATGAAGACAGTCCTGTAGCCGAGCCGGCTGCCCGACGCCAGCGTGAGAGACGCCAGCCGGCAAGACTGACCTACACGGGACTGGGCCAGCCAGCAGATGCCACCATCAACTCGCTGAAGGTTGCAGACCAGACGCGGGTGTGGTATAAACCGATTACCATGATGCTGACTCATAATCGTTTATGGTTTCCTATCCCACTGTTTCCTCAGACTCAGACTGGGCAACGGATTTAAAGGAGGGGAGGGTGTAGTGTGGTGAACTGGAACCTGATTGACAGCCATACAAGAAATGACAATTGCAAGGGCAGGAGAGACGGAGTTTTGAGTAAGAGCAGGTGTGTGTGTGTGTGTGTGTGTGTGTGTGTGTGTGTGTGTGTTTGTGGGTGTGCGCGTGTAGTGTGGTGAACTGGTGCTAGGGTCGCTGTTTGCGTGCACGCCGCCGGTGATGACGGAGTGAGCGAAATTCGGATTGCGGGCGGCGGCAGCGTGGACAAAAATTGGACAGTGGTCGCGTGGAGCTGATCGAGGAAGGTTGTGTCCTGCTTTTGTGAGTGCTAGGTGAGGGCGAACCATTCATCGTTTTAATGTGTAAATGATTAATGTTAAGAACATTTGAAAGGAAAAGGAACATAGTTGTTGTTCGGAGCGGATTGAGGAAGGTTGTGTTCGGCCCTTTGTAATAGCGCGGGCTACATCGCGTGGAGCTGATCGAGGAAGGTTGTGTCCTGCTTTTGTGAGTGCTCGGTGAGTGCGAACCATTCATCGTTTTAATGTGTAAATGATTAAAGTAAAGAACATTTGAAAGAAAAGGAACATAGTTGTTGTTCGGAGCGGATTGAGGAAGGTTGTGTTCGGCCCTTTGGAATAGCGCGGGCTACATGTGTGTGTAAGAGAGAGAAAGAGAGAGAAAGAGAGAGTGAGAGAGAAAGAGAGAGGAGAAGAGAGAGAGAGAGAGAGAGAGTATACGCACGCGCGCGCGCGCGTGTGTGTGTGTGCGTGCGTGCGTGTGTGTGTGCGTGCGTGCGTGTGTATGTGTGTGTGTGCGCGCGCGCGTGTGTGCGTGCCCGCACAGGTATTCCTTAGGTAAGGAAATTGTACTAATTTTGCTCAATTGGCAAGGGCTTTCGTTTTTAAAATCTTATTCGATCAAGGGTTTAATGGACGAACATTATCGAGATCACTGAGCTACGTCAGTTTCATTTCCCACAGCAACACATTTTCCTTACAACGTTTTCGATACAAATTCTTACGAATAACAACAGACCCCTTCTATACTGTTTTGTTTCTTGCACGCAAGTTCTTTTTTTTTTTGCTCAAGGGACCCGCCCTACATCCAATATTGTCATTTTCAGTCACAGTCAAAAATGTCCAGTACACTTAATCCTTCCTCCACTATATTCTTTTCCCATTAAAAAGTGTGTACATTCACGCGCATTCCATTCTCCTCCATTGATTAACATTTTTTCCCTTAATGTGAATACATTTCTAGCCACCGTTCAAGTAAAAAAAAGGGAAAACCTTTTCTTTACAACTAACATGAGTACCGTCTTGGAACAGAAAGTCTCAAGTCATTAGCTCGGTCTCTGGCACCTTATCCCTCGTGAAATTAAGAATGCTACTTTTTAAGGCTCTTCCGAAGCTGGGTAGATCATGCCAAATTATTCGCATAATTCTTCGCTCAAAGCTAATGTAATAATTGCATGAAAGGTCACCAGAACGTGTGGTGATAGTCTGTCCACTAAAAACTGAGTTTTTTCTCTTGTGGTTTAAAAACAGTCGTAAAATCTTCAACAACCATTCCGTTTGGCACGGAGAATCAGCGCATGCAGTGCCAGTAGTGTCAGTGTGAAGTGCCTAGGACGGATGAAGCTGCCCGGGAAAGTCGTGGTCTACAGATATAGGGAAATTTAGGTTTAAAAAACCCTGAATATATCAAGCACAGTCAATAGGAACCAAGTGAATACAAACAGTGCTCTGAGTAGGAAGTTACTGAAGACAACAAGCTCTTTGAGTAGGAAGCTACCGAAGACAGCAAGCTCTTTGAGTAGGAAGCTACTGAAGACAACAAGCTCTTTGAGTAAGAAGCTACCGAAGACAACAAGCTCTTTGAGTAGGAAGCTACTGATGACAACCAGCTCTTTGAGTAGGAAGCAACTGATGACAACCAGCTCTTTGAGTAGGAAGTTACTGAAGACAACAAGCTCTTTAAGTAAGAAGCTATTGAAGACAACAAGCTCTTTGAGTAGGAAGCTACCGAAGACAACAAGCTTTTTGAGTAGGAAGCTACTGAAGACAACAAGCTCTTTGAGTAGGAAGCTACCGAAGACAACAAGCTCTTTGAGTAGGAAGCTACTGACGACAACAAGCTCTTTGAGTAGGAAGCTACTGATGACAACAACTGCTCTGAGTAGGAAGCAACTGATGACACCAAGATCTTTGAGTAGGAAGCTACTGAAGACAACAAACTATTTGAGTAGGAAGCTAATAAAGACAACAAGCTCTTTGAGTAGGAAACAACTGATGACAACAAACTCTTTGAGTAGGAAGCTACTTAAGACAACAAGTGCTTGAGTAGGAAGCAACTGAGGACAACAAGCTCTTTAAGTAGGAAGCTATGAATATAACACGCACTGTGAGTAGGAAGGTACTGAAGACAACACGTACTGTGAGTAGGAAACCACTGATGACAACACTGAGGACAACAAGTACTGTGAGTAGAAAACCACTGAAGACAACAAGCTCTTTAAGTAGGAAGCTATGAATATAACACGCACTGTGAGTAGGAAGGTACTGAAAACAACACGTACTGTGAGTAGGAAACCACTGAAAACAACAAACACTGTGAGTAGAAAACCACTGAAGACAACAAATACTGTGAGTAGAAAACCACTGAAGACAACAAACACTGTGATTAGGAAACCACTGAAGACAACAAGTACTGTGAGTAGAAAACCACTGAAGACAACAAGTACTGTGAGTAGAAAACCACTGAAGACAACAAATACTGTGAGTAGAAAACCACTGAAGACAACAAACACTGTAAGTAGAAAACCACTGAAGACAACACTGAGGACAACAAGTACTGTGAGTAGAAAACCACTGAAGACAACAAATACTGTGAGTAGAAAACCACTGAAGACAGCAAGTACTGTGATTAGGAAACCACTGAAGACAACAAACACTGTGAGTAGAAAACCACTGAAGACAACACTGAGGACAACAAGTACTGTGAGTAGAAAACCACTGAAGACAACAAACACTGTGAGTAGAAAACCACTGAAGACAACAAACACTGTGAGTAGAAAACCACTGAAGACAACAAATACTGTGAGTAGAAAACCACTGAAGACAACAAACGCTGTGAGTAGGAAACCACTGAAGACAACAAACACTGTGAGTAGAAAACCACTGAAGACAACAAATACTGTGATTAGGAAACCACTGAAGACAACAAGTACTGTGAGTAGAAAACCACTGAAGACAACAAACACTGTGATTAGGAAACCACTGAAGACAACAAACACTGTGAGTAGAAAACCACTGAAGACAACAAACACTGTGAGTAGAAAACCACTGAAGACAACACGTACTGTGAGTAGGAAGCCACTGAAGACAACAAACACTGTGAGTAGAAAACCACTGAAGACAACACGTACTGTGAGTAGGAAGCCACTGAAGACAACAAACACTGTGAGTAGAAAACCACTGAAGACAACAAACACTGTGAGTAGGAAGCCACTGAAGACAACAAACACTGTGAGTAGAAAACCACTGAAGACAACACGTACTGTGAGTAGGAAGCCACTGAAGACAACAAACACTGTGAGTAGGAAACCACTGAAGACAACAAACACTGTGAGTAGAAAACCACTGAAGACAACAAACACTGTGAGTAGGAAGCCACTGAAGACAACAAACACTGTGAGTAGAAAACCACTGAAGACAACACGTACTGTGAGTAGGAAGCCACTGAAGACAACAAACACTGTGAGTAGGAAACCACTGAAGACAACAAACACTGTGAGTAGAAAACCACTGAAGACAACACTGAGGACAACAAATACTGTGATTAGGAAACCACTGAAGACAACAAACACTGTGAGTAGAAAACCACTGAAGACAACAAACACTGTGATTAGGAAACCACTGAAGACAACAAGTACTGTGAGTAGAAAAC
>JAWQFJ010000422.1:131769-142560 GCA_034096865.1 Theodoxus fluviatilis
ATTCTGTGAACCCGAGTCAGAAGTGACTCTGGCACAGTTCGCAATAAATAATTAATAAACTTGACTCTTCGCATTACAGCATAGCGCCAAAAATTGTTCGTTCTAATATTATTTTTTCTCCACTTTTTACGGAAATTATTCAGATGTCAAAACTTGTTTCCATTTCAATACAAACATTTTATTGTATTCAATAAACGCTTGTTTATTGCCTCAACAAGAGTAAGTTATGAGTTTTGTGCGAAATAGTTTTAGAACTACTTTAACGGCGTATGTCTGGGAGCAGAATGGCTATGGCACAATCCTCTCGTGTGACCTCTATTTGCATAAATTGGACAAAAATCTTCCATCACGTGATGTCAACTGGGCTAGAGATACTTTCGCCGGTAGGCGAAGTCTCTAGTGAACTAGAATGTGGTCTAGATTCCATTGTTTGCAAGTAAGCTGAGTGCTGTGTACGGCCTGGAGAACGCTCGGAGGTCTGTGGCTGAAGCCAGTGAGAGTGTAACATGGAGATATGTGAAAGCTACATCCATTTGTGCAAAAACTTTATATCAATACAGCACAGCCAACACAAATCCACTCACCTGCACTCTCTCTGACGCGCAGCCCACCCGACTTGCAAGTGTGGCAAGCCTGAGGGGAGAACTACATGCACCCGCCTAACGGCAGCCAAGCCAGTGTGGTTCCCGGGCGTGTAAGAGCAACTAGAGTCCACGAGAAAACTAGAAACGCGACGAATCATCACCCACTCGCGTCTGTCCGGTCCTGGGTGCACACGCTGTACATATATACATGTATGTGTTGTCGTTCTGTTTCCGGGTCAAGCACGATATTGTCAAAGTGCTGCCACCTCGCTGAAGAAAAGAGTTATGCTTTCTCTATCACGTGTTTTCCCCTCGCCTCTGCTCGCTCAGCCGGCGGACGGGAGATTGTTGCTCGCCATAGCAGGTCACATGCAAACAGCTGCAGGTCAACTGACGCTCGAGGAGCAAGCTCAGTCGCTTCATTATCAGGGGATATATCTTTGCAAATTGTGGCGAGCTGACGTTTTGTATACTTCAGTTCAGTTCAGTCTCTTAACGCTGAGATGCGTTGTTGAGGCACCACTGATGACTTTCGGACAATCTTCCTCCATCGATTTCTATCCTCTGTGGCTCGCTGTGAGTCAGCAAAGGTCAAGCCTGTCCCCTCTTTGATGTTGTCTTCCCACCTCTTTCTCTGTGTCGCGTGTATACCTCTATTTCTTTTTGCTAAATGTTGTTTTGCGATGCAAAACTCTCTGCCTCGAGGAAGGACATAGTCGTCCTAAAGGAGAGAAGGCAAATTGATATACAAAGTTTACAACTAAACTTTACCACCACGCCTTGGGGGGACACAACAGTCATAAGATGGAACAAGTGAAGAATGACCACTGACTCAGGGATAAAATAAACAAAGTTTAATTCAAAATACAAGTTCCCTCAGATCACTGCACGGGGCAGTGATCAACAAGGCATCCCACAGCGGAAACAAGATGGTGGGGCACTTCCACTGTGGAAGTCAAGCCTAAAAAATATACACAACAACAACTACAACAATCACCCACAACGAGGTGATTCACAAACCCCCAAAACACATGAGAAAAATCAGCCACAAGTAACTCTGTCCCCATTCCCATGAAAATATTAGCCCACTTCAATGCTAAACAGAAGTGGCTAAAGTTCCACACTGGACAATTGACATCAAAACGTTAAGTTACACAGAATATTTAGAACTACTCAAACTCCTTCTAAATAACTCTCCCACTCAGAACTTCTAAGTTAGTGTTGCAGGGATCAGTCTACTCTCACTAGACTGTCCAAGGAAAACGTCCCCTCTCACAGGACAATTAAATGAAGTAATCCCCTCTCACAGGATCACACATAAAAAATACACTCCAGTACACAGCACAGGGACACTGGTCAACTCCGCACTTCTAGTTAGAGAGAACAGGAAGGCACACGCCTCGACCCAGTCAATGCTGTGACCCTGAGGTCACGAGCATCCCCGCAGACATCCCAGAACCTACGTAATTGCCAGTCCCCAATACTGCACACGAGTGCTTACTCTGCTACAAGTATGAGACACTCCCACTACCCTCAGGAGAAAGATAAGGCGACCCCAACGGGTCAAACTAACCCCACCAAACTCCTAGGAGACAGCAGAGCGTCCCCACCATTCACAAGTTAATACTAGTAACTGCAGTAAATCTTGAATGAGTTAAGAACACCCAATCCCTAAAGAAATCCCATTACAAATACTTTGCTCTCTCTCTTCTGCAAAGCTAAAACACTCCCAAACATAGTTACAGCACTCCGCCGGAACACCAACTACTGGGAAGCCACGCCCCTCATTCACTCAGCGGCGGGCTTGCACTGAACTCGCTCTGGCCAAGGTCACGCTTCCACAACAAACACCGCATTCCACTCTTTCTCCCTCCCCTCGCACACGCTGCCACGGCTTCAGCCGATCACGCACGCTCTAGCACTGGACAGCTATACACAACAGGATGAGTGAAAGAAAACGACAGGGCATGCTCTTACCCTTTGCAGTCCAGGTCTGGTTCCTGGAATGCTCTTAATAGTAACACACACAACACCACCTCACTTTAAACCCTCCTAGAGAGAGATCGGGAAGGCAGACGCCTCGACCCAGTCGATGCTGTGACCCAAAGGGCACAGGCACCCCCGCACATGCTCTAGAATACACCTAGGGTTATTACGAGTAGGAGTCCGTTCCTCACTCGATAGAGGCTTACTGACTAAGCTCGAAGCTTACACGGTCAGTCATCGGAAAGCTAATTTCAATACACATGGGGCTATTCACTATGGGTGGGAGTCCGTCCCTCACCTGATAGGAATACACTGACAAGCTCACAGTTTAACACAGTCAGTCGTTGAAAAGCTAATTCCAATACACGTAGGGTTATTCACGATCAGATCAAATCAGTCTCAGTGAGGTCTACTCCATTCAAGTCAATTGAATCAGTTGGTTTCCCTCCACTGAACTCGTTGTTTTATTTCTCTAACAACCAAGGCTGCTCCCCTCGCTGCTCTCTGCAGAGGAGGGTCACTAGCGTTCTGACCACCCTGCTTAGAATTCGATTAAGAATCTAAATGTCTACGCTCAAGGTACCCCACACCTTAATTACAGAGCTAGACTAAATACACTCACTGTGTATGGGAAAGACTGCGTCCAGCCTCCCTTTTTCTACCCCCTGAGGCTGTAGAAGGAATCACTTCTAATGACACCTGACACTCAGGTTTCCCTGAGCCCTCCGCCATCTCGTTCCGTCTCAGGAAGAAGAAGGTCGGAGTTTGTAGTGATACACACTACGCAAGATGAGAATACTTGCAGACCGGGACTTTCCCGTCCTTGAGGAGATTGCACCCTCTGTGCGATGAAGAACGGTTCACAGGTGGACACTGACACGCTGCTCAGCGTCCGGTAGAGTCTAGGAACTCTATCAGCAGGATGGGGGGGGGGGGGGAGGGTAGACCATCCAGGCATTATCCGTCGCTATCTGCTCCACGGAGCTGCCATCCGTGAACCAGCAAACCCTCTTTATAGCCTGAAAACATAAAGACCCAGCCTAATGAGACTCTATTCTTTCCCCCCAATGAATTCTTTCATAGAATTTACTCGAACAGGGCGAACTGCCCTTGCTTACTATACCAGAGAAAACTCCCCTGCGCTCCAACAAGACAAATCCCTTTTAAACAACCATCCCCTGCTTGAAATGGATTTACGATTAATACCACACATGGACAGGGCTTTATCCGTCTCTCTCTTAGAGAATGAGTTTAAGTAAAACACAATTTAAGCGCTTCAACACGTCTTCCCTCTCGCTCTTATTTTAACCATCATTTTCTCAACAAGGCGAAATGAATGAATGGAACTCCACGTTACCTCAACTAGGCTGTGGACCTTCCAGAACGAATCCCTCTCAAATACCATCCAAGTTAGCCTTCTTTATCTCAGCAGAGATAAACTTTCGAAGTGAGTGGAACTTCGCCTGGCCGCGCCTAGGCGGCCGCGGCACGGCGGGGAGGCAAGCTGCCACCCCGCCCGCCTCGTATCGTGGATGATTCGGACTGCTCGACAACGCACAATCATAAGCGGGATCCCCCCTTTTGTCACGTGGCCCTAGGCCAATCAGGATCCATATCCCAGAATATTAATGACCGTGGTGTAGCCCCCGTACATGCGATGCGCATTGCGACAATAATACGTAACCCCAGGCAACTGCCATCTCAGCACAAATGGTGGCTGGAAAAGCTCGCGACCTCTCATGCCCCGACCTACTGGCTCTGGGGTCACTGGCCCGTCAGTCATATCACACGAGCTCTGTGCCCATAGCAAGCTCTAAGCCCTATCTCCGAGCACTTACGCTACAGTGCAACCCATGCACTTTCACTCACACTAATTACTTATCACCCACTCGTCGCTTCCAAGCGACAGGCCTTCCCGCTTAACTACAGACCACAGTCTGCACCTAGTGCAAACTTCTTCACCCGACACCCCTCGACCACTCACGCATGGAAGGACCCTCCCTCAACCAACGACTTTCCTCCCAAGTTAAGCGATCCCTTTTTATCACACAAGAAAACACCCCATCAGTCACACGTACAGGGACTCTCACCCTCGTACACACACACGGTAGCTCTTCACAAGCATACCTGGACGTGATTAACAAATCACATGACAAAAACCCCTCAAGGGTTACGTATAGGGACTCTAGGTGGGCGCGTAGGACAGCCCCACCCTCTAGGGGAAAAGAAGGCGGGCTCCAACAGGCTGTGCAAGACACCCCCAGACCCCCGTCAGGCAGTGAGGTGTCCCACCCCCTTCTAGGACGCACGCCACAGGACAATGCAATTCCCACAGGAACACATCAGCTCACGCTCACATTCTCCGCATGCGCTCGTAGTCCTTCTTGTTGTCACAAAGAACAACTGCCCTCGGCAGCAACAATCAAACACCCCCTCCCTCCAGGAGGATAACCGTCCCAGACGGTGAAAGCTCACAGGCACACTGACTCTTCTAAGCCAGTCTCGTGCACTCACGTGGTGGCCGATGGCACTTACACGGTACACTCCCTTGTACTCCTTTTCCATAACAGCCCTGTCATACCTTAGGACGCAACTGTTACAACTAACAGAGGTAGACAAACACGGGCGCTACACAACACATACCAGTCGCTTGCACTCCCTCACTAGGACAAATGCTAGCAGACGGCATAACTCTGTACACTCACATGTACACTGCACTCTCAGCTCGGTCACACCGACTCTCACAGAGCGCACACAATGACAGCGGGGCATACACCCCCACTAGCGCACACGACGGTGCGTTGGCCACACGGGCCTACAGAGTGCACACAACGGTGCAGTAGCCCCAGGCTACAGAGAACACAGGACGGTGCTGGCCCTAGGCCACAGAGCGCACACAGCGGTGCTGGCAACACAGGCCCCAGGGTCTCACCCTGACTCTGTCTCTAACTCTGTCTTGGACTGCCTATGACTATGACTAAGCCTGTCACACCTCCAGACAAACTGTCCTAACCACACGGAAGTGGACGACACAGGCATTACATCATACTAGGAAGGTGCGCAGGGTAACCTCACCCCCTCAGGAGGAAAGAGAGCGGGTCCCAAGCGGACCGTGCCTACACCCTCAGCCTCTCTGAGTGTGAGGCACCCCTCACGCAGCCGACCCCTATCTGTCTATCCAAACTCCGCCCGTTAGGGTATAAGGATATAATCTCTGTCTATCCAAACTCCGCCCATTAGGGTATAAGGATATAATCTCTGTCTATCCAAACTCCGCCCATTAGGGTATAAGGATATAATCTTCTATCCAAACTCCGCCCATTAGGGTATAAGGATATAATCTTCTATCCAAACTCCGCCCATTAGGGTATAAGGATATAATCTCTGTCTCACTCAACACGCGAACACAGTCGCTCTCGGTCGACTACACACTCGCTCACTCGAGCAGGCGCGCCGGCCACTCTGTGTCTCCCCAGAGGCTCTGAGGCGAGCTCCAACGAGCCGTACAACACCGGTAGACTCCCCCAGGAAACACAAAGCGCACGACATCCCCCCGACATGCAACAACTAAGTCACATTCACTCAGTCAGGTTCGCGCTCGCTCACAACGAGCAGGAGTGCTGGGACACCTTGCATCCTCCAAAGAGACCTGAGGTGTGCACCCCTCAGGCTCCTGGGGGACAACAAGGCACCCAATCCCTATCATGCACCCGACAGGTGACGGTAGTCCACTCACGCAGGCACTCTCGCAGATGCACTGCACTATCTCACCTCACAAGGATTTGGGGACGTCCCCCCTGACCCCATCTTCTCATAGAAGGGCCCCTTGCTGTTACACCTGAACTTTCCATCATCCACTACGCAAGGTGAATAAAGGACAAGTCTCCATTTCTCCCCAAGGAGATTTGACAGCCTATCATCTTTAAACGCAGGCACCCTCGCCTGGCTCTATATAAACTGTCACGGCTGGTTCTAACCAGCAACACTATCACACCTTTCTCCCCAATAGAAATCTTATCTCTACGATAAAGTGACTCTACTGAGACAGCCCGTCTCCGCGAGAAATGTCGCTTTCTCAACGACAAAACATGAGAGGCAGCCTCGGCTGCTCTTATAAAAACACATTCCCCAAAATAGTGGCCACTATTGCCAAACTCACAACAAGGCAAAGCTCTCTTGAGCAGAAACACCACTACCAAACACAACTAACTAGGGCAGGCTACTTCTACTAGTGAATTGTCCTTAGACACTCCTGTTCACCAGTACAGGTAAAATTGAGCTATATTAATAATGATAACTCCCCTCAGAGGGTACCCCCTCTTCCTTCCTAATTCTCCTCGGACAAACCCTAGCAAAGTGTTCACAGGGATTGCAAACATAGCACCCTCTATTTCTCTGGGACTCATTCATCTTCTTCTTACTTCCTTTTCCAGTCACACTGTGACATTCCCTCTCACGTCGGGCTCTCTCCTCAAATTCTCTGACTAAAAGACGCTGATGAAGTTCACTTACTTCTCTCTCTCTCAGCAGTCTCTCTTCATACAGGCTTCTTACTGCCTCTCAGCCCTTTCCTGCTGCTCTCTCTCAAGTTTTCTCTTCCGCTCCTCCTTAAACACTTCCCATTCAAACTCCACCCTTGCTACTTCGACATCCTCCCGAAGCAACTGTCGGGCTACAAAATCGGGAATATCGGAAGATACTACTCCTAGCTCGACGACTAGCGAGACCAGTCTAGCACACCTGTCCTCACTAGACTCACCCCTAGTCGCCATGGTTCTACTCAAATGTGAAACGTAATAATACTTAAACTACGTCACACTGGGTAGACTACAGAGAGAATACAACAAGGGCAATCAACAATAGAGCAAGGCAGCAACATCAAAAATACAAAAACAACAACCCGTCATCAGTAGTCAGATGTTCCCCAAAGGTGTGGATGGTTCGACAAAATGATGTAATTTTTCTTAAAAATTAGAAAGTTAGACATGTATCCTGGCTAGGCTCGCCAATGTCGCGTGTATACCTCTATTTCTTTTTGCTAAATGTTGTTTTGCGATGCAAAACTCTCTGCCTCGAGGAAGGACATAGTCGTCCTAAAGGAGAGAAGGCAAATTGATATACAAAGTTTACAACTAAACTTTACCACCACGCCTTGGGGGGACACAACAGTCATAAGATGGAACAAGTGAAGAATGACCACTGACTCAGGGATAAAATAAACAAAGTTTAATTCAAAATACAAGTTCCCTCAGATCACTGCACGGGGCAGTGATCAACAAGGCATCCCACAGCGGAAACAAGATGGTGGGGCACTTCCACTGTGGAAGTCAAGCCTAAAAAATATACACAACAACAACTACAACAATCACCCACAACGAGGTGATTCACAAACCCCCAAAACACATGAGAAAAATCAGCCACAAGTAACTCTGTCCCCATTCCCATGAAAATATTAGCCCACTTCAATGCTAAACAGAAGTGGCTAAAGTTCCACACTGGACAATTGACATCAAAACGTTAAGTTACACAGAATATTTAGAACTACTCAAACTCCTTCTAAATAACTCTCCCACTCAGAACTTCTAAGTTAGTGTTGCAGGGATCAGTCTACTCTCACTAGACTGTCCAAGGAAAACGTCCCCTCTCACAGGACAATTAAATGAAGTAATCCCCTCTCACAGGATCACACATAAAAAATACACTCCAGTACACAGCACAGGGACACTGGTCAACTCCGCACTTCTAGTTAGAGAGAACAGGAAGGCACACGCCTCGACCCAGTCAATGCTGTGACCCTGAGGTCACGAGCATCCCCGCAGACATCCCAGAACCTACGTAATTGCCAGTCCCCAATACTGCACACGAGTGCTTACTCTGCTACAAGTATGAGACACTCCCACTACCCTCAGGAGAAAGATAAGGCGACCCCAACGGGTCAAACTAACCCCACCAAACTCCTAGGAGACAGCAGAGCGTCCCCACCATTCACAAGTTAATACTAGTAACTGCAGTAAATCTTGAATGAGTTAAGAACACCCAATCCCTAAAGAAATCCCATTACAAATACTTTGCTCTCTCTCTTCTGCAAAGCTAAAACACTCCCAAACATAGTTACAGCACTCCGCCGGAACACCAACTACTGGGAAGCCACGCCCCTCATTCACTCAGCGGCGGGCTTGCACTGAACTCGCTCTGGCCAAGGTCACGCTTCCACAACAAACACCGCATTCCACTCTTTCTCCCTCCCCTCGCACACGCTGCCACGGCTTCAGCCGATCACGCACGCTCTAGCACTGGACAGCTATACACAACAGGATGAGTGAAAGAAAACGACAGGGCATGCTCTTACCCTTTGCAGTCCAGGTCTGGTTCCTGGAATGCTCTTAATAGTAACACACACAACACCACCTCACTTTAAACCCTCCTAGAGAGAGATCGGGAAGGCAGACGCCTCGACCCAGTCGATGCTGTGACCCAAAGGGCACAGGCACCCCCGCACATGCTCTAGAATACACCTAGGGTTATTACGAGTAGGAGTCCGTTCCTCACTCGATAGAGGCTTACTGACTAAGCTCGAAGCTTACACGGTCAGTCATTGGAAAGCTAATTTCAATACACATGGGGCTATTCACTATGGGTGGGAGTCCGTCCCTCACCTGATAGGAGTACACTGACAAGCTCACAGCTTAACACAGTCAGTCGTTGAAAAGCTAATTCCAATACACGTAGGGTTATTCACGATCAGATCAAATCAGTCTCAGTGAGGTCTACTCCATTCAAGTCAATTGAATCAGTTGGTTTCCCTCCACTGAACTCGTTGTTTTATTTCTCTAACAACCAAGGCTGCTCCCCTCGCTGCTCTCTGCAGAGGAGGGTCACTAGCGTTCTGACCACCCTGCTTAGAATTCGATTAAGAATCTAAATGTCTACGCTCAAGGTACCCCACACCTTAATTACAGAGCTAGACTAAATACACTCACTGTGTATGGGAAAGACTGCGTCCAGCCTCCCTTTTTCTACCCCCTGAGGCTGTAGAAGGAATCACTTCTAATGACACCTGACACTCAGGTTTCCCTGAGCCCTCCGCCATCTCGTTCCGTCTCAGGAAGAAGAAGGTCGGAGTTTGTAGTGATACACACTACGCAAGATGAGAATACTTGCAGACCGGGACTTTCCCGTCCTTGAGGAGATTGCACCCTCTGTGCGATGAAGAACGGTTCACAGGTGGACACTGACACGCTGCTCAGCGTCCGGTAGAGTCTAGGAACTCTATCAGCAGGATGGGGGGGGGGGGGGAGGGTAGACCATCCAGGCATTATCCGTCGCTATCTGCTCCACGGAGCTGCCATCCGTGAACCAGCAAACCCTCTTTATAGCCTGAAAACATAAAGACCCAGCCTAATGAGACTCTATTCTTTCCCCCCAATGAATTCTTTCATAGAATTTACTCGAACAGGGCGAACTGCCCTTGCTTACTATACCAGAGAAAACTCCCCTGCGCTCCAACAAGACAAATCCCTTTTAAACAACCATCCCCTGCTTGAAATGGATTTACGATTAATACCACACATGGACAGGGCTTTATCCGTCTCTCTCTTAGAGAATGAGTTTAAGTAAAACACAATTTAAGCGCTTCAACACGTCTTCCCTCTCGCTCTTATTTTAACCATCATTTTCTCAACAAGGCGAAATGAATGAATGGAACTCCACGTTACCTCAACTAGGCTGTGGACCTTCCAGAACGAATCCCTCTCAAATACCATCCAAGTTAGCCTTCTTTATCTCAGCAGAGATAAACTTTCGAAGTGAGTGGAACTTCGCCTGGCCGCGCCTAGGCGGCCGCGGCACGGCGGGGAGGCAAGCTGCCACCCCGCCCGCCTCGTATCGTGGATGATTCGGACTGCTCGACAACGCACAATCATAAGCGGGATCCCCCCTTTTGTCACGTGGCCCTAGGCCAATCAGGATCCATATCCCAGAATATTAATGACCGTGGTGTAGCCCCCGTACATGCGATGCGCATTGCGACAATAATACGTAACCCCAGGCAACTGCCATCTCAGCACAAATGGTGGCTGGAAAAGCTCGCGACCTCTCATGCCCCGACCTACTGGCTCTGGGGTCACTGGCCCGTCAGTCATATCACACGAGCTCTGTGCCCATAGCAAGCTCTAAGCCCTATCTCCGAGCACTTACGCTACAGTGCAACCCATGCACTTTC
>JAWQFJ010000423.1:0-22053 GCA_034096865.1 Theodoxus fluviatilis
AGCGACGATGAAGGAGTTCCTTTCGGACACTCACACCACACAGATTATGGGCTAGACCTCTATGATGTTGGATGGCTTTCTCAACATCATTAGCCAGAGCGTTGCATGGATTACCAACATAGTTATCCATCATACCAGCTTAAGTAACAGTCTCAATTGTGGGGGATTTCCATCAACGACTGGCATTCAGCATAGACAATGAGATAGAGTGATACATCCGACAGATCTTCAAATGTGATGTCCTTTTTTGAACAAATGCAAAAATAACTTCCAGCTGTCTTTTCAGGTTTGAGGTCGAAGACATAGATTGTACACCTATTCAATAACGTGAAAAGTGTGGTCCAGTGTGGAGGATCTATCTTTATGCCATAGACGAGTACGAGGTGGTAGAACTGTTCCAGTGCGTGGTCTCTCTCAAAATGTTTCTTCTTTTTTCAATCTACGATGACCCCTATCGATTTTCAGGGTCAGGACTTTGCAGATCAATATGGGAAACAAATGGGATTAAGCTTATTGTTCCCTGGAAAACGGCCATTGTTTAGATTACCGAACACTCAGTGTGAAGTAGGTCCTGGGTATTGGACGGATGGATGGATGGTGTTTTACGGCCTATAAGCCTTTGTAGGCTATGTAAGGCCATTAAGCACGAAAATCACTGGAACAGTTTAGAATAAACGTAATCCTGTCGCAGTGTCCCTAGTTATTCGCCTCTTACGAATCGCGTAGGGAGACGCGGTGGGTCAATTCTTACCCCGAACCCACAGGGGGATGAGGAAGGCCCTGGGTGCTTGAAAACAAATGATCAAATCATTTTCATTCGCATCGCTGAAGTGAAAACTCCCCCGCAGGTTTGGGGTAAGATTAGAACCAATGCGTCTCCCTGCGCAATTCTTGAAAGGCGAATGAGTATTTAGGGACAGCGAAACTTCACTTACTCTTACTGTAACCAGCTGAAGCGTTTCTCGAGGTCAATGGCCTTACATAGCCTACAAAAGCGTAGGCCGCAAAACTCCATTCATTCATTCATTCTTATTTTCAAGAGAAAGACGGCACAACGTCCCCAAGTTGCATGAAGAAACACCATGAAAGAAGAAATGTCCACCTCAGTCCTACAATTCTTTGTCCCCAGTGGCATTGCAATAGGGATACCAAGCATGCAGACTGCAGGACCGAACTCCATGTGGTTGAAACCTTCAAAACCACTCAACAGGTGACAGTGCGGTCAAGCAACCACGAGCGCACTGAATGCTTGTGCAGCTAGATGCTTAACTACATGCTGATAGACAAGAGGCAGGCTGCTTTGTAGGTGCAACGTAAATTGGTCAGTTGCACTAGTAGCACGTGATCACATCTGTGCACTGAATGAACCTAAGGGCCGTGTGGGACTGAAAGGTTTTGGCGAGGCCTTGATTACAAATGACGTCTGTGAAAATGTTGCATTGACTTATAGCAGCAATGTCTGCCTTTGTTGCCACCGGTCCTGAAAACCGAACATAGGCCCAGGGGTGTGGTCTAATTTTTGGCGTTACTGACGTTGACGCCAATGGACCACCACGCCACGCCATAGTTGGGTCGAGATGCAAGGCAACGGCGTGTCCCCAGGGATAAGACAATATCACCTGTGCCCTTTTCACCTCCCTCCCACAAATTGTGTATGCTTTGATGGATCATGTCTCTTGAGTGACTAGTGCAAAGCACACTGCACACACCTTCAATGACTAACAGTTTGCAGTCACTGGTGCTTAAATACAAATGCAATGATAACAATAACAATAATAATAATAATAATATATAAATATAATAATAATATTTATTCTTAAAAAGAAGATTATGATAATGATAATAATACACCCAGTACTTATACTTGCAATGTTCATAGAAATTCTATTGGTTTTCTCATTGTTCTTTTGCAGTCTCAAAAGTCTGTCATTTCAAACAAATCTGTGGATTTTTTACATCTCAGTTTTTCACGTTTCCAATTCGCTCTGTTGACACATTTTGTGTTTGATTCATGTCATTACAGGTCTTGCTCATTGGGCGTTTGATGCAATTAATAAAATAATAACAATAAAAATCTGGATCAGGGTGAACATCTATAATACACCTCCTCCTCTGTGTGACTGTGTGAGTGTCAATTCAGCGTCTATGACATGCCAAAGCAAGACAAAACATGTCATAATAGGAGCTTCCTGAACCTATCCATCATGGTTAAAATATATGGTCAATTGTTTCCTGGGCTGGTAGCTTGCAAGGGGGTTTAGGGAAAAGAACGTTATAAATGCTTTACAAACACTCCGTCATATCAATTCTCTAATGCTTAGCTGGTAGAGCGTTTGACTCTTGGTCATGCATGACCAGGTTCGATTTTGCGCTGAAACTTTTTTTTCTTCTCTTTTTTCGAGAGGTTGTAGGTTCGAACCTGACCTGGTTTTTTGCGTTTGTGTGTGTGTGTGTTTTTCCCCCCTCTTTTCTCGAGAGGTTGCGGGTTCGAACCCGATCTTTTTTTTGTTTTTAATATGCCAAAACCTGGAGGTTCAGAGCCAGCGGTTTTTATCTGTCTGTCTGTGTGTGTGTCGGTCTGTCTGTCTGTCCCGACTTAACGGCTGATATCTCAAGAACTACTAGAGGGATTTCTTTGACATTTTGAACACGTACTGGAAGTTTGGTCCGATTGAATGTATCAAATTTTCAGAATCGAGGTTTGAAAAGAAAGTGGTTTTTTAAGGTCGTAAACTCGAAAGCACCTCATTGATGGAATGGTGAAATTGCAAAATGTGTGCCGACATCAATACCGTGACGTAATTTATTGTGTATCTCTGCCTGTCAGGCCCGACTTAACGGCTGATATCTCAAAAACTGCTGGACGCATTTCCTTGATATTTTGCACACTTACTGGAAGTTAGGTCCGATTGAATGTTTCAAATTTTCTGAATCGAGGTTTGAAAAGAAAGTGATTTATTTAGGTCGTAAACTCGAAAGCACCTCCCTAAATTGTCAATTGATGTAAGAGCCTAATCGAGTCAAACAGAGTTATCTTTTCCTCAGTTCAGTTCAGTTCAGTCAAAGACCCTCTACAATAAGATGATTCATCCGGTCACTTCCGGCGAAATTAGGATCACGCGCGCCACCAAGCGGTAATCGTGCTTAGCCGGTAAAAAATGTCGACCACGAAGAAGAAATCAAGGCAAGGAGGTGACCATTGCAGTGCAAATAACTGTGTTAACTCGCGCTATGCGTGTCCACAGAAGTCGTAGTCGTGATTAGCCGGTCAAAAATGTCGACCACGAAGAAGAAATCAAGGCAAGGAGGTGACCATTGCAGTGCGATTAACTGTGTTAACTCGCGCTATGCGTGTCCACAGAAGTCGTTTTTTCGTTTTCCGTGGAAAAATAAAGAGAGGTAAGTAATGATTATATAAATGTGTTTTGAGCTAAGCGCAATAAAATACAGAACTTGAAGTGTAATCTAAATCTGCTGAACTGGTGGAGGAAGCTTGTGGCTTTTGCTTTTGTAGGTGTGCCGATATTTGTTTTCGAAAATCTGCTGATTTAGTCACGTCAGCACCTCAGCAAATCAGCAGTCTTGATAATGAATGATTCACGTTAGATGATAAATATCGCCTTGAGGCTTGATCACAATTGAGTGATTCTGAATCAGAGTTGAAGAGTTTTGGCAACTGAATTCATACAATTTTTGTTTGCGAAAATGTTGATGAGTATTAAATTAATGATGCATGTGGAATTTGTTATAGTGAATAATAGTGGCAAAAACATTTCATCGCAATGAATAAACGCAACCGATCATAGCAGGAATGAAAAAAAGGTCATAAAGATAAACAAAACTTACAAACACTATGCCGGAAAGCTAGCATAATAAAATGCAAGCACGTAGGTTTTACAAACATGACAGTTGACACATGGCAACTCGCTTTGTGGAGATGAGCATTATTGAAGTTGAAAACTAGTTATGTAGTTTTCTATTAAATTTGTTGATACAGTGGAGTCCACTTATAGTGAACTCTGTTATTGTGGTTTTCCTGTTATTGTGAACAGTTTTTAATTTGGTTGTCTATTTGCACGTGAATGTGTATCTAGTGACCATGCAGGCTGTTTCACGGCAAGTTATTTTCACCGCAAGCAATACGGAAATCATGAAATCTGCATTTTTTTTGCTTACAATATCTGTTTGTGTTTCCCTACTACAGTAGATCTATGCAATTCTATAGTAATAAACATAAAATTACACGGCATGAGCCATGACCGTACTCAGTAAATCCTTCTATCTCGCTACTATCGCAGCGAGCGGCTCGGCCAGCAAAAGTAGGCCTACAGATACTGTGTTTACAGACAGAAGGATTTTTCTTCACCAGCCTTTGTTTAGTTATCGATATTTAATTCAAAAACTTGCAATATAATAATATAATATAATATAAAAGTGATTAATTCTCATTACGATTTCTGTTGTGGGTATGTGGAAGATTGTCTTCCTTGACTCGAGCGCCACGATTTCCGCTTGGGGCGTCTCGGTCGAAAGCTATTTATAGTTCTCGGCTCCGTCATCATGTTTTATATAGGCCGAGTGCCGGATGAATCATCTTATTGTATAGGGTCTTTGGTTCAGTTCAGTCAAAGACCATACTTTACTAAGAATGCGCACTCGGCTATTTTTGCACTACGCGAAGCGAGGTACGGATTTACACACGTTGCATTGTCTTTGTCATCACAGTTTTTAACAAATTGAGCATTTTTAACAACAGTATTTTCTCCTGAGGTTCAACAGTGAAACGAATCTTGTGCATCATAAATTACGAAGTTCGATTTTTCTGTTCTCGCGTTTATCATTGTACGCGGCTCGAGTGTATGCTGCTCAGCGCACAGATCATAATTATGCGTCCGGTGTTTATTTCTTTATTAAGACCAGCTTGTTAGGGACGTGCTTTTCCATGGAGAAAATTGTGTTTAGATCTTTTACGAGAGATATAGTTTACTGACACCTTGACCCTTTTCCCAGCTTTAGTGTGGGGTTTTCATTTTAGCGTTTACACTCGCTTCTCCACGCACTCGGCTAATTAGTGATAATGTTTACAAATTACGAAACAAACGGTTTCTCACATACATATCGCTTTTAAGAAATGCTATAAAAAACCTTGCACGCACTTGCATTCTGCTATTCATACACTAAACTTTATTCCTCACGCACGTGGCATAATCTATACAACACATCTCGCGCAAGCGCTCTGGGGGAGACACGCGAAAAAGGGGAGATCACTCTGTCGGAAATCTCGCTAAAATCAGCCGAGTGTGCGGTCATAGTAATGTATGGTCTTTGGTTCAGTCTCTTAACCCTGAGATGGGTTGTTGAGGCACCACTGATGACTTTCGGACAATCTTCCTCCATCGATCTCTACCCTCTGTGGCTCGCTGCGACGTCGGCAAAGGTCAAGCCTGTCCACTCTTTGATGTTGTCTTCCCACCTCTTTCTCTGCCTGCCTCTCCTTCTCCCACCTGGTACGCATACGGTACCTTGCAGGATGGTCTTGGCCAGCCCACTGCCTCTTGACACGTGACCGTACCACTTCAGCTTTCTGCTTTTCACGATTGAGAGCAGGTCTTCGTGCTGTCCAATTGCTCTCCTGATCCTGTTGCTGATTTCCTCATTCGTGACATGGTCTTTATATGAGATGTTCAAAATCTTGCGGTGGTTTACGGAAAAAAACGTTCTAAATGCTTTACAAACACTCAGCCATATCAGTTTTCAATGGCACAGTTGGTAGAGCATTGAACTCTTGGTCATGCGTGACCTGGTTCGATTCTGCGCTGAAACTTTTTCTCTCTCTCTTTTCTCGAGAGGTTGCGGGTTCGAACCCGATTTTTTTAAAATGCCAAAACCTGGAGGTTCAGCGCCAGCGGTTTTTATTTCGAGGAGATTGGACATTGGTGAAGGAGACAGAAGGATTTTTTATCCTTCCAGGTCCTCACAGCTTTATGGATTATCTCACTCGGTATGCGCGTCCAATATTTTTTTGTCACTGGGACATGCTTGGTTGTAGGGGATGCGCGTACGGGTTCGAATCCGCACAGAAGCTTCTTTTTTAATGTGTGTATGGTATGAGAGAGAGAGAGAGAGAGAGAGAGAGAGAGAGAGAGAGAGAGAGAGAGAGAGAGAGAGAGAGAGAGAGCCACCGCACCCGTTGTTGTACACGTGAGAGGCTGCGGGTTCGAACCTTACTGCCCCCCCCCCCCCCCCCTTTTTCTCGAGATGTTGCGGGTTCGAACCCGATCTTTTATCTTTTTTTAAATGCCAAAACGTGGAGGTTCAGCGCCAGCGGTTTTTATCCCTCCAGGTTTACTGGAGGTCCTCACAGCTGTATGGATTAGCTCACTCGGTACGCGCGTCGAATATTTTTTTGTCGCTGGGGCATGCTTGGTTGTAGGGGATGTGCGTACGGGTTCGAATCCGCACAGAAGCTTCTTTTTTAAATTTGTGTATGGTATTCAAGAGAGAGTGAGAGCCACCCCACCCGTCGTTGTACACGTGAGAGGTTGCGGGTTCAAACCTTACTTTTTTCCCTCCTCTTTTCTCGAGATGTTGCGGGTTCGAACCCGATCTCTTTTTATTATTATTGCCAAAACCTGGAGGTTTAGCGCCAGCAGTTTTTGTCTACTTTATTCCTCTCCCTCACCAAGCTTGCACTTGTATTGTTTTTTGGTCCCTCTCCCTCCCAAAATACAACTAACGTTTTATCTCCAGTCCCACTATCCAATCTGATTGGTCGCTGACCTAATCCAAATTATCATTATGCATTTCAAGTGCAATGATTCCGTGTCCTTGCTGTCTATGTCTCTCTCGGTCTCTCTCGGTCTCTCTCTCTCTCTCTCTCTCTCTCTCTCTCTCTCTCTCTCTCTCTCTCTGTCTGTCTCTCTCTCTGTCTCTCTAATGACTTTTCATGTTGCTTCGAAAACTCCATCTGAGCAATCACTTGGGATCTCTCTCTCTCTCTCTCTCTCTCTCTCTCTCTCTCTCTCTCTCTCTCTCTCTCTCTATGTCTCTCTCCCTCTCTCTGTCTCTCTGTCTCTGTCTCTCTCTGTCTCTCTCTCTGTCTCTGTCTCTGTCTCTCTCTCTGTCTCTCTCTCTCTCTCTCATATTCATATTAGTATTTACTTACTGCTATCGGTTACAAATCAACCTGTTATTGAAGATGTATGGACCTTTTGATTTCATGTTTCAGGGTGACTACCGAATCCCCTCCACCCTGATGTACGTGGACGAGATCACCGCCATCAAGAAGGGAAAGGGGCCCAAGTGTACCCCAGTCGTTGCACTTTTGGTGGACGTGGACGGGGAGGACATCAAGATGGGTACGAAAGGCAACTCACCGATACAACCATTGCTAACGTGTTCAATGAAGATATTTTCTAGATGGCCAAGACAACTTGCTAAACTGCTGCAAAAGAGCGTTGTCAGTTTTGTGTGAGCGTCATTGATATTAGGCAATCATAGAGCGTCCTCCACAAACTTTGCTTTGGCATAATTTGTATCTAAATGAGGGTGCGCGCGCATCACGCATCACGATCACGATGTAGGGAATCGAAATTGGGTCACATTTCACAAAATAGCCGTCTGACGATTAAATAACCATACATTTAGCATCAGACTTTCCATTTACTCATGAAATAAGGCAAGCATCGCATAACTTGATGTTTTGATTAACTAGTAAGGAAAATCGAGCAATTTAAAACGTGAAGCGTGACATCTTTTGGGTCGCCATTTTTGGATGCTAGTCTTTTGAAGGCCAAGCAGTTGGACGCTTAAACTACGCCTGAAATGTTTACTGTTTGGCAGTCAAGCCCTTTCATTTTACAAATCAGCAGTTGAAACGACATGGTATCATTTTCTTGTGATTACAGTAACGTTAGGACAACGGAAGAATGCAAAAATACTAACCAAACAGGAGTTTGGCAAATCGTCTGTTTTCACCAAGTACGTATGGGCAAAACTTGTGAATTACCATATCGCAGAAACCGGATGTCACGTGACAGCAGAAGGTGTGACGTAGAATGCAAGAAAGTCCTCATTTAGATACCAATTATTCCAAAGCGAAGTTGGTGGAGGACGCTCTATGATACCCTATTGGTTTGCAATGCATTTCTCCTATAACTTTGTACATTAGTACCTTTTTAACCATGTACGTCTAAAACTATACGCTTTTCCATTTGCTACATTTAAGACACATGGCAGAATGTGTCCAGATACACTTATTTCATTATAGTCACTTTTATGTGACTAAAATCTGTGACAAGATGCTTAGACACTTTCACGTGACTATGATTAAACACATTATGCATCTTATTTTAGACGCACACCAAAATTAGTCCCAATTTAGACGGATTTTTTAAAGACAGAAGTGTCCATTGTAAGACTGATTTCTTGCTAAAGTGTCTATTTTTAGTCATTAGCGATGAATAGTGTCTTCATTTAGATGCTGTTGTCTGCCTTCTTTAACAAAAGCGTCTTTATCAGACGCACAATAACCGTCTAATTATAGTCGCTTGAAAGTGACTATCTGTGACAGAAAAGCGTCTTTAAATGTGTATGTGCGTCTTTTTTTAAGTGAAGAAAGATATATTTATTCAAGGAGAAAATGACGATGTGTTTGTCCGACAATATTCGAAATTCAGAAATGTTTAGGAAAACTTTGAAAATGTTAGTTCAGAAAAAATACTTTATGGCCAATTGCACCAGAGGTATGGGTACAGCACGTTCGTGAAATCTATGCAGAAAATGAAAGTAGACTTTTACCGGTGTATAGTGAAATAAAACCAGTCGAGTTCGGCAGCGACTCAAACTGCCTAAATGATCCTATTGAAGTGAATGAGGTGGTAGAATCTATCAAGAAATTGAAAGGGGGAAAAGCAGGTGGTAGAGATGGAGTACTAGTGGAAATGATTAAATGTTCATATCATATTCTCATACCTTATTTTGTGAGACTGTTCAATTCTATTCTTGACACTGGCAATTTTCCACGACGAAGGCGTGAGTCAACAATAATTCCGATACACAAAAAGGGAGATAATAATCCGGACAATCTTAGAGAAATATGGATTTTCTGGTAAAATACGTCATGCGCTCAGGTCAATGTACGAAAATGTCAAATGTTGTATTCGATCTAGAAATGTCGCATCCGAATTTTTCCCATGCTTCCGCGGACTGAAATAGGGTTGTAAATGCAGTCCAAATTTTTTTTTCACTTGTAATCAACACCCTTGCCACAGAAAATAAGAACAAGTGTAAACATAGAATACAACTTATGCCAAATACACTGGAAATATCGATTTTATTATTTGCAGATATATTGCTCTACTGTTGGACACAGTCCTAGGTCTCCAAAACCAGATTGACAACTTGCAAGTGGCATCAGCTAGGCTGGGTCTCAATGTAAATCTCCAGAAAACAAAGGTGATGATTTTTCGTAAGGGAGGTCATATTGCGGCACATGAACGTTGGTTTATTAACGATGAACATTTTAAGGTTGTCAATGATTACACAAATTTGGGATACAGTTTCACGATCAAGATGAGTTCTGACGTTGTTATGGTGGAATTAGCTTCAAGAGAAAAGTCCCCCTGTTGGTTCGGGGTAGAATTGACCCACCGCGTCTCCCTACGCGATTCGTATGAGGCGAATAACTAGGGACACCGTGACTTCATTTGCGTTTACTCTAACTGTTCTAGTGATTTTCGTGCTTAATGATCTTATATAGCCTACAAGGCTGATAGGCCGTAAAACTCCATCCATCCATCCATCAAGAGGAAAGGCAGCAGCTGTCCAGATTTGCAAAATGTTGAAAAGACTTGACTACATGGTCCCTGATCTGCTCTTTTAAGATATTTGAGGGCCAAGTACAACCTATTTTAATATGCATCTGAAGTATGGGGCTTGAGCAAATGTAACGTTCTTGAAACTGTCCATCTATACAATATTAAACAGTGTTTAATGTGCCTGTTAAAACGCCAATCATGATATATGAATATGTCACAGGACAAACTAGTATCCAGGACGATCCAAGATCGTCCTAGGACAAACACGGATCCGCGTTTGTCCTAGGAGAAACAAGGATCCCAGTTCTTCCTGGATTATATCCAGTACAAATGCAGATCCGTGTTCCTCCTAGGACAAACGAGGATCCTCATTCTTCCTAATGGCCAGTACAAATAAAGATCTAGTACAAATGCGGATTGTTCTATTTACTATTGCTATGGGAAACTTCGGGAAGTGAGTTGAATTCGAACACTCTGTTCTTGCAGGAAGAATTTGATGGGTGACATTTAGTCAATCCAAACACAGCTTCTTTTTTTAAAGTGTAATGTTGATCAATAAAGAGTCTGAGCTCGGGAAACTTCGGGAAGTGAGTTGTATTCGAATATATACATGCTGTGCAATGCATGGAAAATGACTTTCCTTCGGCAAGTGAGTTATATTCGAAGAAATACCTGCTGTGCAATGCAGGAACATGACTTTTCTCACAGTTTCGAACTAAGACTATTGCTGCATTGTTGCAATGTAAAGTGAGCTGTCCGACAATGGGAAGGAGTTCACTGCCCGAGTGATCAACGACCTGACTCTTCTCTGGCCCGGCATGGTCATCATTCACAGAAGGCCGAGGCATCCTGAGTCACAAGGTAATATTGGTCTACATGCTGTAATTATTATGCTCTCTCTCTCTCTCTCTCTCTCTCTCTCTCTCTCTCTCTCTCTCTCTCTCTCTGCTGCAAGAACAGTGTTCAAATTCAACTCACTTCCCGCATTTGTACTAGATCTTCATTTGTACTGGCCATTAGGAAGAATGAGGATCCTCGTTTGTCCTAGGAGGAACAACGGATCTGCATTTGTACTGGATATAATCCAGGAAGAACTGGGATCCTTGTTTCTCCTAGGATCTTGGATCGTCCTGGATACTAGTTTGTCCTGTGACAAATACACTGGACGATATCCTTTGTCTATTAATGCAGCCATGAGACTTGCCAAGTATTGGCTTAAGATCCTGAGAATGGATGAGGAAAGATTGCCCAAACGTACATACAGAATGCTCATGAAAACCATAGATTGTGGGAATAATTGGACAAACAAAGTACGTACTATGCTTAGAGAGAACAATTTGAAATGCTTTTGGAAAAGTCAAGTAGTCCAGAGTTGAGTGGTCTTTTCTGTGCCTCTTGAAAGATGCTCTGTTTAACAGATTCAGAGAGCATCGGTCAAATGAGTTGTACAGTAGTGAAATATATGCGGTTTACAGAGTTTTTAATTACACCTGGAATGGAAGCATATCTGTATAAGGTGGACAAAAAGGTTTTCAAAGAGGCGTTTATTCAATTTCGTTTTGATACCAGTGAGCTGTATATCTACAAGCACCGATTCGAGACAATGATCCAATTATCGTTTCCATTGTGCCAGGAGGACGAAGACGAATACATGTTTCTATTAGATGTACAGCCGTGAGCGATCTACGAGTAAAATATTTGGTTCCTCACGTACGAGAAGATGTCAATGCAATTGTATACCTTATGGGAGCAAACGAGCAAACCATTTTACGAGCTGGCGTTGCCTTGCGAACGAAGATGGGTCGATGCTGCTGTCCACGTCCACCGCAAACACGTTGGTGGCTGTAGAGGCAGATGCGGAACCGGCAAGCCCGACCACAGCGGCCGCAGGGGAAGGTCTGGTCAGGGTCCAGCAAGACGCCCTCTCGGTTTTTCTTCTCTGGCGCTTCTCCCTCAGTGTGGCCCTGCGGGAGCTCTCCAACACTGCCGTGGCTTCATTGATGGTGTGGCGCCAGGCATCTATCAGCAGAGACGGAGGTCAACTGTCGAGGATCGATGTTGCAGGAGATGAGGGCTTTCTGGAGAGAGTCTTTGTATCTCTTTTTCGGGCCCCCTTTGACACGCTCACCAAATAGTGCTACTTTGGGCAGGCGGTGGTTTTCCATTCTGGAAACATGACCTGCCCAGCGCAGCTGAGATCTCAAAAGCATGCTCTCTATGCTGGTGAGTTAAGACCGTTCCAAAGCTTCCACCTATCTTTATCGTGTGATGAAAAGGAGAGAAGTTGCTATATTGGAATTGAATGGAGTTCTGTTATAAATGTGGCAAATTATTAAGATGGTGTTGCATTGCTATTTGTAATGGGTTGGTGGCCCTATCAATATAGGTTCGGTTCGGCTCTCTCTCTCTCTCTCTCTCTCTCTCTCTCTCTCTCTCTCTCTCTCTCTCTCTGTGTCTCGTCGCTCACTCGCTCACTCTCTCACTCGCACACTCTCTCACTCGCACACTCACTTGCACACTCACACTCTTGCACACACACTCGCACACGCAGGCACACACACGCGCAAACACTCCATATAATCCCTGTGTATGCAGGAAGTGGAAGAGAAAGACCAAGCCATGAGATCGACAAATGAGAGAATTTTTAATGGTCAATAAGAAATAAAATAATGTAAAAACGATTCCACCGAGAGTAAAATGAAAGAAACTCATATGGAGTGAGGTTTGCATCAAACATAATTGAACCAACTTATATCTGAATCGGTGTTTCAGAATTATTATCCAATTAAAACCAAGTGCACTGTGAAAGTAATGCGCTATACCCACAGGTGAAAATAAAATACGAAATACACTATTTACCCAACCTAGCAAATATGGCGATAATGATAAAGTGGATTTTAGGAACGTATTCAAGAAATATGACAATACTTAAGATCGCAGTTAATAAGGACTCCTATGGAAGACATTTGCTACCAAGCAGGGAAGGCTTCATGGAAAAGCAAATTTCTCACATTATTTTTCAAGGACAGTCCTTGCATCATGATTAGCATTTTATCAACATTTCATACAACAGATGAACATTATTTTTTCTAATGAAATATGCAAATAATTGCAAACTTGCGCGTACATGAAACATTCCAGCCCAAATACAGGTGGCAAAGTATCAAACGATGGGTTGGCTTTTGTATGTAATTAAAAACAACCAAGCAGTGGTTATACAACGTACATTGGTTTTGCCCTTGACTTTGTGCATTAACTCTCCAAGAAACGGTGTTCTCATGCTAGAGACATAAAGTACGCTATCATACAAAATAAGAGGATTTGGCACCGTAGGTGAATAACAAACCCTAGGTGTACAGATATAAACATGTATTCATCATTCTTTCACATCCCTTGAATGAAGGCAATGCGATTTTGGTTAATACTTTCTTCTATAGCATCAGTCAGAGCGCCTTGCATTTTACTTTTAGTATCACCGAAATCGCCCTTGAAGGCACGGCATCCCATCGCAACAATCCAAAGGTACAGAACGGAGGGACAACATTCAAACGCAATCGATAGGTACGTAGTGTACCCTCTGTAGTAGAGGGTCGACATCCTAACACATTCGATTGGTACACTATAGATGGTAGACATCCAAACACAGTCCAAAGGTACAGTACAGAGAGTAGACATCAATCACAATTAGAAGGTACACTAGAGAGGGTAGACATCCAAACACAACCCACAGGTACACCGAACAGGGTAGACATTCAAACACAAGGTGAAACTGCTGTCAGTAAAATGACAAGAATGTCCCGTCCAATGCGGGGGATTGTATAACAACAGCGGTTTCAAAAGATGCAGACAAAGGCAGTTGCCATAGATCTGTACCTACTTGTAATATCCAAGTTAATCAAACAGCGTTTCAAAAATATATACATATTTGTTCAGTCAGATACGGAAAAAGTTTGCCTGGGCCAAGTTCTGCACCCGAAAGCAGGTACCGAGTGGGCGACACACTGTGGCAACGACTAGCAAGACTGCAGGTGCAAGGCAAGAGGGAAGAAGGTGAAAGAACATGTAGTACAAATCGTCACCATCATCTGCTTACTTACGCTGAATCAACTCGTCAATACGTTTTGCTGACTTATTGATGAAGTCTCGTTGAACGTGATTCATGTTGCCCAGTAGGCGGGCAGTGATGCCACCGCCGGTTACTATCACAGCACGAATTGTATAATCCTGAGTTTCGCTGACCTCATTACCAGTGCTTATCAGATCTATTCTATTTACACACACCGGATTTCGACTTGCATGGGAGTCAGGCTTTTTTCTCATCGGAAACATCATGTCGCGTCCACACGGGGGGCGAGCCGCATTTCCCGTCAAAAGTAAGGCATCATAAAGCTTTTCATTCTTGTTTCAAGATATCATTGCAGGTCTCTTGTTGTCATGATCTGGCAAAAAACACTGATGTACTGATCTCACACAAGCACTGATGTACTCATCTCACACAAACATTGATGTACTAATCTCACACAAGCACTGATGTACTAATCTCACACAAACACTGATGTACTAATCTCACACAAACACTGATGTACTAATCTCACACAAACACTGATGTACTGATCTCACACAAACACTGTCGTTAAATGTTTAGTAGAAGCGTTTTGTGAGCGAATCGCTTAACGTCTGAAATGTGCGCGATATATTGAAATCTAGTGTCTGCAAAAGTCGAACTCTGCACAATTCTCGACAATAGCTCAATGCACAGTAGCGCGATATGACATATCAACTCTCTACCCATGGTTTGCCGTAGCACTCGCAGTCTGGAGGTCGTTAGGGACAGTAGCCGTGCATTGGCTGTATCGATCACCGTGGTCTCAGTGGGGCTGGAGGGACAGCATCCTATACCAGTGTCTTCACTACCGCGGGGCGACGTTTCCTTTGCCTGTCCACGCAAAACTCACTGCGAGTGCGCGCCAGCTGTCCCAACAGGCGTGCCGAGTGAGAGACTTCTGCAGAGCCCCATGCCGCCACTCCGTGCGGCCCCTCCTGCACGCAAGGGGATTTTATGGCACTCCGGGGGCATTTCTCCCTTTCCCTCGAACGCTCTCCGGCGCCAGACTCTCCCTTATCGAGCAGGAAGGGTCCTATGCGTTTTAGAGGCAGAAGGGGCTGCTCACGACTGTCATTCACCTACTGTCGATCTCTCAAGCCTGCAGCCTGTTTTCAGCTCAGAGACAAAGCAACCAGAGAGAAAGCAGATGGTCCTGAGCGGGACAAGTAGAGGCGGGTCGGGGCGTAGGGGGGATACACACGTGTACCACGTCCATAATATTCCAAGTTGACGAACTCCTTGTCCACAACTGTCTCCTTGTGACGTTTCTGGAGAGGAAAGAAACTACATGTCCAGAGTTTCAGATAATTTCCACAATCACAAGTCCAAGTTGTTGCTTTTTTTGCTGTTCTTATTGTTAGAGGAATACAGGGTGTCCAGACTTGGCAATTTGAGTGAGTTGGTGATCTTCGTCTGTTTCACTAAAGGAGCTGGCCGGAGAGCATTGGAACTGCTGTTACTGGTGCCACTGCTGGGTCTAGACGAGTGTCCGAAGAAATTTGTCAAAGCTTTGTTCAACCGTTGGCCCAGAGACACGATGCTGCCAGACCGCGAGTTGATGCGGCTCAGGCTCTGTTTGACGGCCAGGTCGGCAATGTTCTTGAGGGCACGCTGTGTCCTGAAGCGCTTCCACGCACGCTGAAGCGTTCTGGCAGCAACGTCTTCCTTCTTCCGCTGCATGGTGGTCGACTTGACCACGGTCATGACGCGGGACGGGAACACTTCTTTGAATTTTTCCTCCATCTGGCTCCTGAGAGTTTTGAACTCGTCTGTCTCCTCAACCTCGCCCAGCACAGACTTGACCAAAGCCATCAGCACATCCAAACAGTGGAGTTTGTCGCCTTCCACAATGGGGAGGTTGAAGGAGACCAAGGCAATCTCGTTGGGTCGTGGTATGCCCAGAGGTTCCTCAAGGTCTGCTACGAAGTCAGACAGCTGGTCGTACTTGATGAACTGTGTGGCGTGCGGGTCGTAACGTTCCCACACCACGTAAAACATGTCGAAATCATCCTCTGTAACGCCTACTTCCTCCTGCTGGTGGGCCTGGTTAAAATTCTCCAAAATTATAGCGATGTACATGTTGATGACAATCACAAAGACAAAGATGGTGTACGAGTACATGAAGGGGATGGCCAGATAGGGAATGCCGCACTCTCCGTTGGCCGCTGGTACGTACGTTCCGTTGGGAAGCAGCTTGTTGTTGGGGTCGCAGTCAGGCGGTGACACGAGGAGGGACTCCAAGATGTCGTTCCAGCCTGCTGCAGTGGAGAGGCGCAGCATCAGCATAAAGCTGTTGAAAAATGTCTGGAAGTTGACAATGTCAGTCAGCATGTGCTGCAGCTTTACATTTCCGAAAGAGACCATGCCGATGATGGAGTAGATAAACATAATCAAAAAGAGCAGGGCGCCGATGTTGATGAGTGCGGGGAGGGAGATGACGAGAGCAAAGAGCAGCTTTCGGATGCCCTTGGCTGCTTTCACCATTCGCAGTACTCGCCCGATTCGGAACACGCGAATGACTCGAAGCATTGTGGGAGTCACGAAGACATTCTTCAGGATGTCATCCAGAATGATGCCTGCAAGAGAAGCGGATTGGCCTCAATGCATGTCGCATAACCGCACACTCGCGTGCATGCACACATATACACACTCACGCACACACATGCATGCATACATGCACGCACGCATGCACGCACACACACACCACGCACGCATACAAAACACACAGCTGTCCGAACGATGGGCCTAAGGAAAATGTTTCAAGGTGGACTGCTGTATAACAATATTCATACACAACGCCTGCTGGTGACGACAAATATGAGTGCTGCTTATGCTTCTCCCGCTGCTACATTTTCTGCTGCTAATAATAATGAAATTGATGATGATGATGATGATGATGATGATGATGATGATGATGATGATGATGATGATGATGATGATGATGATGATGATGATGATGAAATGAATGATGATGATGGATGATGATGATGGATGATGATGATGGATGATGATGATAGATGTGGTGGTTGGTGGTTGGTGGTTGGTAGTGGTTGGTTGGTTGGTTGGTGGTTGGTTGGTTGGTTGGTTGGTTGGTTGGTTGGTGGTTGGTTGGTGGTTGGTTGGTTGTTGGTTGGTGGTTAGTTGGTGGTTGGTTGGTGTTTGATTGGTGGTTGGTTGATGGTGGTTGGTGATGATGGTTGATGAGGATTAATGATGATGATGATGATGATGATGATGATGATGATGATGATGATAATGATGATGATGATGATGATGATGATGATGACGATGACTGTCATAAAGCATCTTCTAAGAATGAGTATATAACAAGAAGGGCAAAGCCCATACGACTCACATGCTTGACCTTGACCTTTACATGACCTTGACCTTCAGGTGACCTTCAAGGTCAAGGCCAATCAACTACACCTAGCAATGACATCATACACTAAACTAAGGAATGCTTTACACATTTTTCCTACCAAAATACATGTGGCCTTGACCCAAGGTCAAGGTCATTCAAGGTCATGCAACACAAAGCTGTTAATTCAAGACATAGGAAGCACAATGGTGCTTATTGGCACTTTCTACCATGAGATATGGTCACTTTTAGTGGTTCACTACCCATTTTGGTCACATTTCATAAGGGTCAAAGTGACCTTGACCTTGATGATATGTGACCAAATGTGTCTCATGATAAAAGTATAACATGTTCGCCACATAATTATTAAGTTTGAAACAGTTATCTTCCATAGTTCAGGGTCAAGGTCACTTCAAAATATGTATACAATCCAACTTTGAAGAGCTCCTGTGACCTTGACCTTGAAGCAAGGTCAATAAAACTGGTATCAAAAGATAGGGCTTACTTTGCCCTATATACCATACATAGGTCAGGTATCCAATCTCAAAAACGTCAGAAGAATATTAGGAAAATGTGAAAAATGGCTGATTTTTAACATTTACGGCAACTGCGACCTTGACCTTAAAGCAAGGTCTAGTCACTGTGTATGCTTTTATACGCCTTGTCATCCTACACCATCATGCCAAATTGGGTGTTGATAGACTTAATAGTCTCCGAGAAAAATCCAACGTTAAAGTTTTTTACGGACGGCAGGACGCCGGATGACTGGACGCCCAGACACTTGGACGCCCAGACGGACAACACGGGTGACCTAGTATGAAAGTATAACATGTGTACTACAATGTTATGAAGTTTGGAAGAGTTATCTTTCATAGTTCGGGGTCAAGGTCACTTCAAAATATGTATACAATCCAACTTTAAAGAGTTCCTGTGACCTTGACCTTGAAGAAAGGTCAAGTCACTGTGTATGTTTTTGTACGCCATGTTATCCTACACCATCATGCCAAATTGGGTGTTGATAGACTTAACAGTCTCCGAGAAAAATCCAACGTTAAAGTTTTTTACGGACGACAGGACACCCGGCCGCCCGGCCACCCGGACGGCCGCCCGGACGGCCGCTCGGACGCCCACACGGCCGACACTGGTGACCTAGTATGAAAGTATAACATGTATGCTACAATGTTATGAAGTTTGAAAGAGTTATCTTCCATAGTTCAGGGTCAAGGTCACTTCAAAATAGGTATACAATTCAATATTAAAGAGCTCCTGTGACCTTGACCTTAAAGCAAGGTAATCAAGCTGGTATCAAAAGATAGGGCTTACTTTGCCCTATATACCATGTATAGGTCATGTATCCAATCTCAAAAACTTCAGAGAAAATTGGGAAAATGTGAAAAATGGCTGTTTTTTAGACAACATTTATGACCCCTGCGACCTTGACCTTGAAGCAAGGTCAAGTCACTATGTATGCTTTGTACGCCTTGTCATCCTACACCATCATGCCAAATTGGGTGCTGATAGACTTAATAGTCTCCAAGAACAAGAAGGGCAAAGCTCATACGACTCACATGCTTGACCTTGACCTTTATATGACCTTGACCTTCAAATGACCTTCAAGGTCAAGGTCAAACAACTACACCTACCAATGACATCATACACTAAGAAATGCTTTACACATTTTTTCCTACCAAAATACATGTGACCTTGACCTTGGGTCAAGGTCATTCAAGGTCATGCAACACAAAGCAGTTAATTCAAGACACAGGAAGCACAATGGTGCTTATTGGCACTTTCTACCATGAGATATGGTCACTTTTAGTGGTTCACTACCCCATTTTGGTCGTATTTCATAAGGGTCAAAGTGACCTTGACCTTGATATGTGACCAAATGTGTCTCATAATGAAAGTATAACATGTGCCCCACATAATTATGAAGTTTGGAAGAGTTATCTTCCATAGTTCAGGGTCAAGGTCACTTCAAAATATGTATACAATCCAACTTTGAAGAGCTCCTGTGACCTTGACCTTGAAGCAAGGTGAGTCAATCTGGTATCAAAAGATAGGGATTACTTTGCCCTATAAACTATATATAGGTCAGGTATCCAATCTCAAAAACTTCAAAGAAAATTGAGAAAATGTGAAAAATGACTGTTTTTTAGACAACATGTATGGCCCCTGTGACCTTGACCTTGAAGCAAGGTCAAGTCACTGTGTATGTTTTTTGAGGCCTTGTCATCATGCACCATCATTCCAAATTGGGTGTTGATAGACTTAATAGTCTCCGAGAAAAATCCAACGTTAAAGTTTTTCACGGACGCCCGGACGCCCGGACGGACATTTGCTTCACATGTGAGTCAAAAATCCAACGTTAAAGTGTTTTACAGACGCCCGGACGCCCCGACGCCCGGACGGAAGAAAAGGGTGAGTACATAGACTCACTTTTGCTTCGCATGTGAGTCAAAAAGCAATGTACAATCCAAATTAGAGCCAAATGGGAATACAATATGTCCTTTTTGCGATTATATTGAAAATGAAACCCACTTTATGTTATGCTGTTCTATGTATTCTGATAGAAGAAATAAATATTTAGCAAAATTTGTGCGAAAAACTTGGAATAATGACGTATCTTACTTGATAAACGGAAACGAGGTGCAAAAGACACGCGACGTTGCTATGTTTGTCTATTATAGCTTAAAACGGTGCAGGGATTTTTTTAATTATCAAACTGTACATAACCTCTCCCCTTAGCTATAAGAAAACCAACGCATCCATTTGTCTAGCATGAAGGGCTAAACCAAACACTGCCCATACTATATATATTCAGAGGATGAGATCGATGGAGGAAGGTTGTCCGAAAGTCATAAGTGGTGCCTCAACAACCCATCTCAGGGTTAAGAGGCTGAACTGAACTGAACTGAACTGCTATATTCAGTCTCAGTTATACATGTGATCTGTTTGACTGTTTCTTGAAACGTTGAATCTGATATTTAATTTTAGCTCTTAATTTATATATTTTGAGGTACAGACGTACGTTATCCAAGGAACATACCAAACGAGTTTGTGTACATGACTACTATAAACTCAGAGATGGTTTATCACCTCCTGTAAATGTATCTAAGGATGTTTTTAACACGTCGATTTCAATTATTCTACGCACACATATTGCTGTAACTATGATGGGTCGTCGGCCGCAATAAAGAATCCATCAATCTCTCTCTCTCTCTCTCTCTCTCTCTCTCTCTCTCTCTCTCTCTCTCTCTCTCTCTCTCTCTCTCTCAAGTATTGAGATGGCGCACGTGTTTGCATGCAAACGCTCTCTCAATGTTTCTATCAAAACTCCAAATGTCATGTGCAGCGGTGAACTGGCTAGGTACCAATGTTTATTTGGGCGAATTGGTACTGGTTTCGGCTGAGCAGGATGTCGGAAAGTAAACTGTCAGAGCAGATCTACTTAATGCTGTCAAAAGAAAGCGTGTGTGTGAAGCTGAATTAAGTAAAATCAGTTGGACAACGTCTGTCAAGACTTGGATTTGCCTATGTGTGGACAAATTGTGCGCATATAAATGAAAAGAGCTTCATCCGATCGCTAAGACAAAGACTTTGTGACTGATCCCTGCACGAATGGCACATGAAAATTAAAAAGTAGCCGGCTTGCCTTTTACAGATCTTTTAAGCGTTCTCTACAGTGCAAGAGTTATCTGAATGACATCAACAGCCAAAAAAACAAGAAGGGCAAAGCCCATACGACTCACATGCTTGACCTTGACCTTTACATGACCTTGACCTTTATATGACCTTGACCTTCAGGTGTCCTTCAAGGTCAAGGTCAAACAACTAAACCTAGCAATGACATCATACACTAAGAAATGCTTTACACATTTTTCCTACCAAAATAATGTGACCTTGACCCAAGGTCAAGGTCATCCAAGGTCATGCAACACAAAGCTGTTAATTCAAGACATAGGAAGCAAAATGGTGCTTATTGGCACTTTCTACCATGAGATATGGTCACTTTTAGTGGTTCACTACCCCATTTTGGTCACATTTCATAAGGGTCAAAGTGACCTTGACCTTGATGATATGTGACCAAATATGTCTGATGATGAAAGTATAACATGTGTACTACAATGTCATGAAGTTTGGAAGAGTTATCTTCCATAGTTCAGGGTCAAGGTCACTTCAAAATATGTATACAACCCAACTTTCAAGAGTTCCTGTGACCTTGACCTTGAAGCAAGGTCAACAAAACTGGTATCAAAAGATAGGGATTACTTTGCCTTATACACCATATATAGGTCAGGTATCCAATCTAAAAAACTTCAGAGAAAATTGAGAAAATGTGAAAAATGGCTGTTTTTTAGACAACATTTATGGCCCCTGCGACCTTGACCTTCAAGCAAGGTCAAGTCACTATGTATGTTTTTTGACGCGTTGTCATCATACACCATCATGCCAAATTGGGTGTTGATAGACTTAATAGTCTCTGAGAAAAATCCAACGTTAAAGTTTTTCACGGACGCCCGGACGCCCGGACGCCCGGACGGACGACACGGGTGAGTACATAGACTCACTTTTGCTTCGCATGTGAGTCAAAAATCAGGGATGCATTTATACGTTTCCGTGTTGGAAAGTTTGCACTTAGGGCAAACCTGCGCAATCCTGAACACGATGCAGACAGAAAGTGTCCATTTTGCGGAGAGTACGAGGTCGAGCGGCATTTTAAAATACCTTGTCATAGATATGGGGACCTACGAGATAAATATCTTGCAAAA